>PVKE010008344.1:0-47978 GCA_004027555.1 Craseonycteris thonglongyai | reverse complement strand
CGGTTTTTCAGCTTTCGCGGAAGGTTCTGGTCCCCATTAACCGCGAAAAACGAGGGATCGCTGTATATAGTGATTAGGTGATTTTCCAAAATATTGCATATTAATGTGACTTACATGCCAGGGAAAAGTAGAATGGAGGAGAGGCCTGAGGCACCCTGAAAACTCCATAAAGCAGGTCTGTTTGTAAATGGAAGTCACACATCTGTAAATTCTCAAATGAGATCTGTACTACCACATCTCATGGTTTGGTGTTTTAAAGTATAAACTAAACAAAGAAGAGAAAAAATTGTTTACATTAATGGTTTGAAATATAAAAGCAAACATAAATTATGTACAATTATATCCAATGGATTGAAATAAAATTGAGAGGGAAACAAAAAGTATTGTAATCACTGTCAGAACCTAATAAATGTGCAGCAATAAAAAAGTATTTAAAATTTTTAGTTGTTCTTTAATTTCTCTTTACATTTGGGCAGATTCTAACTGATACATTGACAATAAATCAGCCCATTTGCAAATGGATTTTTTAAAAATTCATTTTACAGTTTTTGACAGAGAGATACAGAGACAGAGACAAACAGAAGGGGGAGGGCTCAGAGCAATCTCCACGGTTGCACATCATTGATTTTTCCACATAGTTTCATTCCACAGGTGGGCGTAAGGCTGCACAGGGCAGGAACTGGGCCAGGGTCTCACCCTGGTGAGAACTGACCTGGGGGGGACTCCCCAGTTCAGCATATGGGTCCACATGAGCCAGGGCCGGGACTTGATCCTCATTCCTCAGGGCTGCAAAGTGAGCATTCAACCCAATAAGCCATCCCAGCTTCCCCGGATTTTAAAAAATGAACTTTGGCACTTAGGTTATACCATCTGCAATTTATATCCTGCATTTTAATACATTTGTTCCCCACAGTGAACTTGAAAAGAACAACAAGGGAATTGTTCCAACTCAAATTCACTAAGAGAAGAGTCTCAAAGCCCAGACCTGGATTATTGTGGCTGAGAACGTGTGCTCGGTGTCCTTGGGTGGGCAGTGAGTGGTCCCTGTCATGGGCTCAGTGCCTCATAGCTTTGTGATTGTTTCCAGTCCATGTGTGCTCTTAAATAGCTGATGTCCTCTCCTTAACGTGACTTGAGTGCAGCCTTTGTACTTATATTAAATATATCCAAAAATGTATAATTTAATAAAAGGTTTATTACAATAGCATAAAGAACAGAAAACAAGAGGAGTAGGAAAAAAGGAGGGAAACAATTAGGTAAGAGAAAAGGGGACCCAATAACACAGGTTAGTGAAATTCAATGTTCAAATTGGAGAAAATGTATACTTTGTTTCCCTGGATCTGCTGAGTGTATCCATCAATCTCTTCTTCTAACAAACGGGCTTGAACTAACCCACCAACTGTCCAACAGACTAATGTCTCCACCCAGCCACTCATTCCAAAGTTATAGTTATTGAGTCAAATGCCTTGGCCATTCTAAGAAAATTCCACAAGTAACAATTACTGTACTTGGCAGGAAGCCTGTTAATACCCGGCTAGAACTTTATTATTTTGTTGATTTAAAAATACATATCTAAAATATTTCTTCAGAGTTATTATTACTTAGGAAAGTGTATTATTAAGATATAAAGTGAAGAAAGAGCTAAAAGAAGTAATTTAGGCTAATAAATAGATAATATTCTAAATCACTATATTTAATTATAATGTAAATATACTTGAGTTCCTGTCCCCAAATGGCCTATGCTCAAATAGTAAATAAAAGCAGTCAGAATCTTTACTAAGTCTCTTAGTGGGAAAAAATGCCTAGAAGCACATAGTGTATTCTTAATACAAGACTTAACATTCTGCTCCTCCACTTCCTTTTCTCCTTCTCTTCCTTTTCCACCTCCTCCTTCTTCTTTTTTCTGAATAGTTTTATTACTTCTCACCTCATCTCTTTACAACGTTCAACTCAGTCCCTTAACATGGTCCTCCCACAGTCACCGTCTTTCTCTCATCTGCTTCCTTTTAGAATAGGGGTCCTCCTGCCATTCCTTACCAACAGCTCCAATTTCCTACAGACTTTCCTGGCTGCACACAACCTTCTGTCAAGTTTATTCTCACTCTGTACTTTGCCTGCTTTTCTCATAGGAATTATCCCATCACCCAAATTCTGCATAGAAAAGGAGATCCATACGGTAAGAATTTTTTCTCCTTGGAAGAAAACAAAGGGGTGAGGGAAGCTATGGATATTTGCAAAGTATGTACTTATATTTTCTCTGTTACCTTTTGCCCCATTAGATCTGTATGTATCACTACCAAGAGGAGAATACCACCACTACTCATCAATCTGCTTTTCGTGTTCTCCACTTGGGTCAGACACTCTACAAAGCAAGTATACCATGCCTATTTCCACATAAGTTTCTTCTAGAAAACTAGAAAAAAAAAAAAAAAAGCATTAGCAGTAAGGTTTTAAAGCCCTCACACCTATCCAGGATTCGTGCTTTCATACTTGGAGAATGAAGGTAATCTCATAGAAGTCTTTCTATTACATGACACGTGACCACCACATGACTTGCATCAATACACCTGAAGCAGCACCAAGGCTGAGTCACCAGGGACATCAGAAGTGGCCCAGAGAAATCATAGTAGAGTAAATAAAGCTTACCACGCTCCACTTTGGCACTCCCCTGGCAAGACAGGGGCTCCTCAGGTCAGAAAACTCACTTCAAAGCAAGCTTGTCCGACCTGCGGCCCACAGACCACATGTGGCCCAGGAAGGCTTTGAATGTGGCCCAACACAAATTCATAAACTTTCTTAAAACATGAAATTTTGTGTGTGTGTGACTTTTTATTTACAGTATTTATTTTTTTTGGCTCATAAGCTATCATTAGCATTAGTGTATTTTATGTGTGGCCTAAGACAATTCTTCTTCTTTAATGTGACCCAGGAAAGGAAAAGGTTGGACACCCCTGTTTGAAGCATCCTCCCTCAAGAAGCTGAGTCAGGTTTACCTCATTTCTTCCTCCTCAAATGTTCTGCAGATCTGGGGTTCAGGCTCAGTTATCTGCAGTGCTCCTGTAGGGCAGTTACATTACCTCTTGATCTACTTCCACCTGTTTAGCTTCACTAATCACAAGAATACCAGGGGGTCCTGGTGGACTCTAATACATTTGGAGCCTGTTTAATGTTTTCTCAAGTGTGCAATTTTTAATACTTCTTTGTGATCAATACTTTCCTCAGGAACTTGATCCAGTCAATTCTGAGCCTGCATCATACTATATTGTCCCCTAGAGGGTGACTCATTTCAGTGGTTTTCTGTCGGAATGCAAAAGTAGGGTTTTTACCAGCTCACAGTTAAGAACTTGACATATGAATTCCAGCAACTCTCCATCTTGCTGTACACTCATTCTAGAGCAGTGAGGAACTCTGCTCTGGAAAGGAAAAGTAGGTGCATGGCTTAGAGCCCACTGGAACTATAGAAAATATTTTTCTGTCTCCAAGAAAGTCTACAATTTGTCATTCACTAACCACACCTAAAATTTCATTTCTTGAGTTCCTGGTGAGACATCTCACTTGAATTTTTCAAATTTCTGATGGCTAGTAGCCTGTATCAGTATATGCAGAAACTGTTTGACTTCAGTTCTTCCATTGGAAGCCATGTTCTGAAGACATGAGGTTTGTGGAAGGGGAGTAGCGACATTAAACTAATAGGAGTATGTCTACTATAGTCTTCTTTTAGGAATTAGTCCAATAAATGGTGAGTCTGTTGTGAATGAATTAAAAAACCAGGTTCTTAGATACCCTCACTATAATGTTGCATTAATCTAGTCCTGCATTTAGAACATCCTGTCCCCCAAATTGACATCTCTACAGTATTTCATGGGCTTTTAGTATTATTCTAAGAACCATTGGCACTTGTTCTGGGACTATTTTCTCCTTTCATTGTCAGGTGTGGGGTAAATGTTTAGTTCTAGTGATTATACACGAGGCTCAAAATTTCAAAAATTTTAACATGTAACTCAAGTTGAAACTGGGCTCCATACTAACTCAACAGGATGTCAACTCAATAAACAATAGTCAATTATACAAATAGTCATTAAGCAATTAGAAATGTTACTCAACCTCCACAGAAAATGTCAAAATAGAGCACATAAAAATTGACAGTTTTCTTTAAAAGTCTCTTTAGGGGAACTATGTACAACAATTAAAAAAATCTCTTTAAACATCACACTCAGTATCAATCTCTAGCCAATGTGAAATAAACATTGAATATTTAAGATGATCTCTGTTCTCTTACAAAGTGCTGTGACATTGCCTCTCAGAAATTAAGTTCAAGTACCATTAAGAAAGACACATTATTTTTGTTAAAGATGATAAAGTATAATGTAGTTATATATTGTAGCAGTATTTTATTTAGTGGTCCCTTAGTATCATCAGGAAAATGTATTATTTACTTCCAGAAATGATTAACTTGATAATGCCTGTTTACTTATAGGGAAATGAGTAAATGTGTCAATTTATTCTCACTCATCACTTGTTTATATAACTGATTATTACTTCAGGGTTATATAGCATAGTAAAAATGTATTTATAAATAAAACAGTAACTTCTGTCTATGTTTATTTTTTGTTCCTATAGTTAATTGCTGGTGATATTTCTCTTTTTTGAAAGCAAGTCTTTAATGGAAACACTTAGAAAAAGCCTATTTGATTGTGGACATAAGTGTCAACACAAACTGTTGTAGTGATTTGTGGATTTCCTCTTTGGTTTGCTTGAAAGATCACTAAATGATCAGTTAGCACTTCACATATGAAAATATCACGACTTAGATTGCAGCTGGAGCTGCTTTTAGCTTGGGCCTTATTTCCCAGAATAAATTATAGTATTTTGAAGAGCCTTATCTCAATGTGCATGCATGCATTTTGCCACATAAAATGTGCAATTCAGCATTAGGTCATCTTAAAGTATAATATTTCTTCTTATCTTACCGATAATTCACCATTTGTTCATTATGGAGCTTCCCAAACACCGTTCTTAACAAAGTGTAGCTCATAAAATAACCAGTCCTAAGAATATGTAACTAACTGCTCAGTTAAAGAAATTACTCAATTTCCAAATGAAAATTCACACAGAATAACTCTACAACTATTTAGTCTATCATAAAACTGCTTTGTTTACAATTAAGTTCCCCTTACACTTTTTAAATTAAGAAACATGCAGATTTGGATACATGTAAATGTGAGGGTTTGACTAAAGCCAGTATGGTGTGGTCAAATATTGGGCAAGATTCCCCATTCACCTCCGCCAAGACCCTGTCATTTTAGTGAGATTAAGGTTCCAATTGCTTTAGCCCAAGACCTCTCTGGAGCAGACACTTTGCTATTCTGGTTAAATTATGCCCGTTTCTTTCCCGAGTAAATACTTAAGTTTCCATGCTGAGACAGCTGAAGTGACTTTTCATTTGGCACAGTGATTCTAGGAGTGTAATACCTGTTTGTTGAAACCATGCTGGGCTGGGACAAAGTATTTTTATGATTACAACCTATTAACATGTATTGAGAACAGATATTGTATTTGGTCTACACACAATACATAAAGAAAATCATCATTCTGATAGATGGGAATAAGCAATGTGGATAAATTGTATTGTTGATGAAATTTATATCCTTATAAAAATATAGTTTATTTTGGGAAGACAGATGCTGAACATGTAAGTACAGGTGAAGTGCAGTATACTAGGTATATACAAAGAGAAGGAGCTGACCTTTCCTTGGTGTTAAGGGAAAGCTTTGAGATGAAATGACACCTGAACTGGGACTTAAAGAATGAGATAAAGTAGACTAGCAAAGGAGTAGAGAAAAGAGTAGTTCATGCAAAAAAAGACCTGATGGGTGAGGGCATGATAGTTTGATATGTAAATTGTCATGAACAGTAGCAGTTTAAAGGAGGTGGGGTTGTGGGGAGATAAGGTGGTAGTGTCATAGACCCTGCAGTAGACAAAAGCAGTGTTCACTTGGCCATAGTAGTATGGATTTTCTACTTTACCCTAAGGGCAGAGAGATTCTCCTAACTTGTTTTGATGACAGGAATGTCATGATTAGATTTATGTGCTTGTAAAATAAACAAAAAAATATCACTCTGGCAGGAATAATGAATGGGTAGTGGTGGGCATAGTGAATGTGGGAAAATTAATTAGGAAACTATTGCTTAAGAGAGAGATAACTGATGGCTTGATCAGGGGTACTTAAAATGGAAATGGGGAGAAGCAGAAATGTCCAAGAGATGTAATGGACCTCCAAATGATCATATTTGGAAATGAACTGGATGGATATTGGGGTAAAGAACAGGGTGACCTGAGAAATAACTCTCAGGTTTCTGGACTAGCCAGCTGGTGTTCTGGTTACTAAGATAAAGATAATAGAAAAAAAAATGTTTGGTGCAGCAAAAGAATCAGTTATAGACATGCTATATATTAAAACTTTTGGGGGGAAGCCAGGACTGCTCATCGGGCTAAGCACTCACTTTGCAGCCCTGGGGTCCAAGGATTGAATCCTGGTCCCAGCCCATGTGGATCCATATGCTGACTAGGGTGTGGCCCCAGTTCAGTTCTCACCATGTGGGAGGCCCCCAGTTTGGCTCCCAGCTTGTGGAGGTGTGCCTTCCATGTGGGAGGTCCCCAGGCCACTGAATCTATATCTAAATCTGATGCTGTGCAATTATGGACACTGCTCTGGGTCCCAACCTTTCATTTTTTAATTATTTCTTCTTATCCACAACTAAAAGAATACTTTAATATGTACAAACACTAACTACTCTTGCCCCCTCTTACACAACTCTATTTTATTGATTCTGTGATGGGTTAAAGTTATTTTTAAAGTAAAAATAATACTTTCTATTTTCTTTTTATATTCTAATTTTTTATCTTCTAATTATGAATTGCCGTAATTAGTTGAGAAGTATTAATATGTTAGATTAAATAGCAAGTGAATATACAGAGTGCCAAGAAAAATGTATACACCTTTTAAGAAAGGAAAAAACTATATTAAAACTGTAATAATATATACCAATAACAGAAGATGAATACAAGTCATATTTGACTTGTAGAATTACAAGAGGTGCTCAAAGTGGTTACCATCAGTGTCCATATGCTTCTGATTATAGTGAACTACTGCTTGAGCAATGTTGACCGAAGTATCTACTTGTATCACTGCACATGCCTTTTCAATTTATCATGCATCTCAAACTTATCATGAATGCGTGCAATTATTAGGTGTGTTGGAGGTTCTGTTGCATACTCATGCCTCCATTGTCATTGTACTTCCACAACATTCTCATATTTCAAATACCACTTCCAAATGGTCTCGTGCTCGTCAACTACAACTGTGCTTCCACCATTTTCTTTGACTGTCCTGCCTGTCTCATGGTGACCCTAACATTCATTTGATTAACACCATCTTTTGTTTTGTTTTTGTTAAATTTATTAGGGTTACATTGGTTAGTAAAAGTTATATAGGTTCCAGGTATATAACTCTTTCCATCACCATATATTTAGTTCCCCCTCCCCGCTCTCCCAACATCATCTTTTGAGTGAACCTTATACTACATATCGCTGCTGTAATTCAATTCAACTTCAAAAAGTAATACATAGATAACATCTGTTTATATATATATATATATATATATATATATATATATATATATATATATATATATACACATTTTTTTGGCCCACCCAGTATTTGGAAGTATCTGCTTATTTCTAATATTGTGAATGTGTGAAATGAATTACTCATTTTGTTTTGGATAAGTATTTTTATGGTCAAAATTATTTTCCCCAGTAAATTGATTTATTCACAGATAGAATAAAGTATATATTTATATATGTTTCTGAGACAAAGATACATTTTAATGTACCTGTCTGAGTAAGCCCAGGTGCAAATAGAACTACTCTGCTTACCCAAAAGGAGTGCGATGATAACAGTAAGTGCATTATTTTAAGGCACAAAGTCTTAAAATGGTTTACTAAATAACAATAGTTAATTGACATGGTACTGTTTTCTTACTACCTACTTTCTAAAATTGTTGATATGGAATAATTCCTTGTATCTTTTGATCTTTTTTATCTCTTATTTACATGCATCAGGACTCTTTTGTAGTTTCTCCTTCTTAAATATGAATTAAAAAAACAACTTTAGGTTATAAAGCCAATAAATAAAATAAATTGTATTTCTGCATATAAACTAGAAACAACAAAAAAATTAAGCTAAAAAATTTTCATTTACAATGACATCAAAACACATAAGAATATTTAGGAATAAATTTAATGAAACAGATGCAACATTTCCACATGAAGATTACAAAACATTGCTGAAAGAAATTAAAGAAATCCTGAAAAGTAAAGTGGTATGTATCCATGTTTATAAATTGAAAGATTTGTATTGTTAAAATGCAAATTGTCCTCAAATTGATCCATGGATTCAATGCAGCCTCAATCAAAATTACAGCAGATTTTTAGGTAGAATTTGACCATGTGTTTCTAAATTGTTATGTGAAAATGCAAAGAACATAAAACAGTAAAAATACCTTTTGGAAAAAATATAAAATTGGACAACTTTCACTAGCTGATTTCAAGACTTACTATAAAGTGGCAATAATCAAGACTACAGAACTGGCATAATGGAACTGGCATAAGCATAATTAAACAGATCACTGAAAAAGAATAGCAAGTTCAGAAACAGACTAGCAAATATAAGGTAAATTGATTTTGACAAAGGTGTCATGGATGACATTGGAAAGGTACAGTGCTTTTGTTTTTTTGTTTAAGATTTATTTTTATTGTTTTTGACAGAGAGAGAGAGAGAAGGAGAATATATATTTTTTAATTTTTTTAAAAAGATTTATTTTATTGTTTGAGAGAAAGAAGAGAGAGAAACAGAGGTGGGGACAGCCTCCATAGTTGTACATCTTTAGTTGTGACATGGTTTTATTCCAAACAGGTGGATGTGGGGCTGCTCAGGGCAGGAACCAAACTGGGGCTACCCATATGGGAGGTGAAAACCTTTGCCACTGAGCCATTTTTGAGATTGCCAGTTGTGCCTTAGTTCAGCATATGAGGTTTCCATGGGCCGAGGCAGGGAATCGAATCCCAGACCTCACAATTGTGAGACACGTGCTCAGTCACTGAGCTATCCCAGCATCCTTGAAAATATTTGTAATATATATGTCTCATTTAAATCTTGTATTCAGAATACCTATATCTATATATTATATATATAGATATATATATAGATAGATATATCTCCTATACCTCAATAAGACTATTAAAGAAACTAAAAATTGGGCAAAAGATTGACATATATATTTTACGAATGTATAGCACATGAAAAATAGCACATGGAAGAAATGCTCAAAATTATTAGTCATTAAGGAAATGCAAATTAAACAACAGTATGATATCACTTCAATCCAGTGGCTAAAATGGAAACAGATTGAAATATCAGAGGTTGTCAGAGATGTGGAACAACAGAAACCCTATAGGTGGCCGGCATAAATGTAAAATAATACAACTACTTCTAAAAAGTTTTGACAGTTTCTTGTAAAATTAAACATGTACATACTCTACAGGTGCAAAAATTCTACTGCTAAGTATTTCCAAAAAATAAATGAAAAATATAGCCACAGATTTATAGATGAACGCTCATAGCAGCTTTATTCATAACACCCTCAATCCAGAAAACAAACAAATACTGGTATGTTCATAGCATTAATAAGAACAAATAATCTGCTAATTGAGCAACAACATGGATGAATTTTACAGACATTCTGGGGCAAAGGAAGAGACATAAAAAGCTATCTACTATATAATTTCCACTCATGTGAAGTTCTAGAGTAGATAAAACTAATTCAGGTGAAGAAAAAAAGATCAAAACTATGGTTTTCTGGGATAGGGATGGAGTGGGCTCAAGGAAACTTCATGGAATGATGGAAATATTCTGCATCTTGATTGTGGTGCCATTTATACAGCATATACATTTGTTAAAATTCATCACACCATACACTTGAAAGTTGCGCATTTTATTTTATATAGATTACAACAAAAAAGTCAGATTATGTTTTTAAAAATCTTTGTCTGAAAGTAACAAAATAGGCATTTAAAAAGTAAAGAATGTCCCTTTTTCCATCTTTATAAATGTTTTCCAGTATGATTGTCTATACACAAATAGTCTTTGTCGACTTTTAAATTCTAATATCTAAGTACCAAGCAGTAACTTACAGGTACCCTCTACTTAGTGTCTAACATGAGCTAGATTCTCTGCCATATACCTACAAACATTTCATTCTCACAACTCTGCAAGGTAGGTCTTATTATCTTCATTTTTGGTTGAGAAATCCAAGTCTCAAAGTAGTTAAGTAATTTGTCCAAGAATACATTGTTATAATAGTAAACAACAGTGGTAGCAGTTATCCAAGGACTGTCTGTCTCCATCAACAGTGTTCTTTCTACTACCTGTCACTTTCCATTTAACTAGTACACATATGTCACACTTATCCCATAACCATTATTAGTCTACTCACTTAATCGGCCTGGCTACAATCTTCTTGTCATGTAATCTTTAATGTCACTCATTTAATTGTCCCAATGATTAAAACAAAGAAAGAAAATCAAAGAGACAAATATTTACCTTCTTTCTATTTCACATGGCAAGAGTCTAATATGATATTTTAACAGGAAAAATTTAGATTCAAGATCTAGTTTGCCAACTTTTAACGGAGCATATTGTTTAATCTCTCTATTTTTCCATTTCTTAACCATGAAACAAAAGTATTAATAACCACAGCACAAGATTGTTTTCAGGGTAAAATGAGATAATATATTTAAGCACTGCATTGTGCCAGAAGCATAGTAAATGAAAAGAAATAAAGAACACTTATTATTTATGAGAGGACAAGTATTGTCCTGTTAGAGAGAATAGCTAAATTGCTTATTTTTCTCATTTTTTCATATTTCTTTATTATTTTCTTCTACTAGGGATTCATTTAGCAAGCTTAAAAAGGCCCTACAATTATTTGGGCATTGGAGATTCCTTAGCCCCAGATCATTTTGAGGTTGTGTACATTCATTTTCCACTTAATATTTATTTAATGTTTCATTTAATATTTTTCATATGCCATTGTATTAAAAGACACCCCAAATTAATTATTTGCAAAAACCTATATGACCATTGAGAATAAAGTATAAAATGTTATTCATTATCTGGTGCTCATTATTAGCCCGGAATAATGGTCAAACTGTCCAATGCCCCTTTTTATCTTCCACCTTCTGGAAATGACCCATGAAATAGTTGAAATGTAAGAAAAGAAAATAAGTAGAAGCCAAAGAAACTCATGTTTACAAAAATGTACTAACTATAACTAACGGAGCATGAGTTAAAAGATTCTCTTTAAAAGCCATTATATGGAAACAATTTTGTTTTTTAACATGCTTGATTCACTTTATTTTTCTTGTATAAAAGTATGTGGTGGCCACAGGTGAACCCGGGTCCTCTGCACCGAAACTCTGGATGGGTCTTTATAAGATGGTCAGTGAGTTCCTGATACGGAGACTTGTTGACCACAGTCTCCTTCCTGAGGTGGGGGTGAGATAGCTGTAGGTCTTAGAGATGGCATCAAAGGTGGCTTTGGCGAAGTTACCCAAGGTGGGAGTGTAGCCCCTGGCTGAAGTGTAGCAGTCAATCACCCAGACTAGCCATCAGCAGCTTCTTGGGCACAGGGGCTGAGACAATGCTAGGGGACTTTGGGATGAGGCATCTAGCACAGAGCCACAGCGGCCGGTCACTTTGCAAGGGACAGTGTGGGGCTTGCCTACCTTGTTCCCCCAGTAGCCTCTTGGCACAGGGACAATGGAAAGCTTGGCCAGGATGATGGCCTTGCCGATGGCAGTGGCTACGTCCTTGGAGCACTTAACCCCCAAACCCACATGTCCATTGCAGTCTCCAGTGGTGACAAATGCCTTGAACTGGGTCCGCTGGCCAGCACTGGTCTGCTTTTGTACTGGCGTAGTCTTCAAAATTTGTCCTTGAGGATGTCCCCAGGAAAGGTGATCCCAGATCTCCTGATGGGCAGGAAGGAAAGATAAATCTCCTCCGGGGACTTGATTTTCATGTCCTCGACCAGGCGGCCCAGTTTGGTGACGGGGATCCACCTTGTCCTCAACCTTGCCTCCAGGAGCTGTGGCTTGGCTCGACTGCGACCACAACCACAACCATGGCCCCGGACGCCTCTGCCGAATCTTCCCAGCCGCCTCGGCCTCCCATTCCAGGGCTCCCAGGGCCTCCGGGGCCTCCCACAACACCAGCATCATCCATCATTTGGCGTGTTCTTGGAAAACACATACAAATCTTTGATTCTTTGCTTCAGGTGATATATAATTAGAGGAAGTAAGATGATAAAATGAGTAGTAGTTTCATAACAGAAAGAGCAAAAGCTGTGATTCTCAAAACTGACCTGAAGCAGTTAGAAAACAGGTTTTCATTTTTATAGCACCATCAAAATCTTCTGCCTCTATTCCAAACATACATAACACCCTCAAATGGTCTGAGAACTATTGTCTTCATAGGGGAGAAAAAAACTCCATATAATTGCACTGGGTTGTTAGTACTTTGTTGTCTTGCGCCTCCTGGGCCCCAAAAGGAAGCTGTGTAGCCGAAGTTGAGTTAAAGAAGGAATGACTAATGATGGATTGCAATCATGGCAAGTGGCAGGCAGAAGAAGGGGATGCTTTAGTTAAGCCTAAATGTCCTCCTCACCTCTATCCTATCATCGTCGCAGAGGGTCACATCCAGGCTATTTTAAATTAAATAGCTTTTAGGGTTCTGTGCCAGTGAAGCTGAATCCAGGAAGAGCTGAGGAGCAGCAAATAAACCGAGATGTAGGCCAGGAGCATACCTTATTCTATCAATTAAAATCAGAAATGACTCCAGTACACCTCACAGCATGAAGAACAGTTGCTTCATTGTCACCTGAAAGTCTATTAAGCCCAGTCAAATCACTTGGACGTTACATGCATGCAGTTTTGCCAACTGGCTGACCCCTTATTTTTGTGGTCAATATAACCAAGTTACTTTGAACTCTGAGTCACTGATTTTCGAAAATGCATTCTCCTATTATAACTTCACCTCTTCTCATTTTTCCGTTTTGTTAGAGTGACTAACGTTATTTACTGAATCATATATGAATATGCAGTAAAGACACCAGAATGAAATACTTTTCCGTTCCCTAGGGTTAAGTTCCACTTTTCCATTCCCTAGGTGGCCCAAGGGGATAGGTAACCAAACAAGATATATTTAAAATTCATTATTTCTGGAATTCTCCTACCCAGTCTGTTTACAGATATTTTTTTTCCAGTTTAGTCTTCACACACAGACAAATGTGTACCAACTGTCTACTTTTTATATTTGGGTGAGTACCTGGAAGTGGTATGTGGCAGAAGACAAGAACGAGGAGAAGGGAACACAAGCACACTGTTAACTTTAATACTAACTATTCCTCGTCTCCATTTTACCCCCAGTAAAAAGATTTCTGGTTCTTTATTTCCTGTTACCCTTTCTGAATTACCATTACAAAGTGTAAAAATTACCTTCTCTCGATTATTTTCCCCTTCACAGATCACCAACTTCATACTTTATTCTCTGTGATGTTTTCAAACTACACGGCACCAAAGACGTCTGAGTATTAGCTTTTACTAAAGAACAAGATTGATATGAGCCCCAAACAAAAGAATTTATGCTCCACCTAGAGTCCTTTGCCTATGTTGGCATTGGTGTTTTGGCTTTAGTCATTCTGTGACACTACCATATGGTTTGGGCTTTCTGCAAAACACTACTTCGCATTTATACAAATCACTCCAAAATATAAATATAGCTAACAAATCTCAGGAACATAAACTTATGACAAATTTCACCTCTTTGGTTACTGGGTCAGACATTGCAGTATAAATCCTTGACCTGGATATCGATAGCCTAGCAACTAAAAAAAGAAGAATTTCATTTCTCTTCCTTTATGATACATATTGGAGAAAAGTCCACACACACAGACACACACACACAAAGTCTCAAGTCAAAATGAAATCAGCTATATGGATCTTACCAAAGCTTAACAGATAAAGTTATCTTGATGTAGCTGCAGTTATTATTATTTTAATATTGTGTAGAAGAAACTGTGGTTTCTCAAATACTGTGAATAACAGTTTTGTCATTGAACAAAGAGCACAATCTGTGTCTAGACAGTCTCCCATAGGGCTCACAAACACTTTCAATTGTCCCCAATGTGGTAGCCACATGTTTGTTTTCAGCTGGCTGAGTCTTAAGCCAGAAAGAGTTTAGAGAAAGTGGAAGAGAGAGAAAACCAACTAAGCGTGTCATTAAAGTGTGTCACAAAGGCGGTGTTCTTTCCCACTAAAGTGGGGCATGTGTGAGTGTTTAAAAGAAAATAAATATTGTACACCATTACTTTTCTCGTTAGTTATTTGTACTCTGATAAGACATTTTTAAGTCTGTTGGAACAAATTTTTAAAAACCGATGAATCCTATTCAGCTATAAATGTTGAGAATGAGTAAATCGGTTGGCATTCATTGAGTGCTCATGTATGCCAATCACCATTATGGTATAATACACTTCAGAGCATAAATGTGTTAAAGAAATATTTGTAAAAGAAATAAGCATATATTGAATTTCATTGAGGGGAAACAAGTAAAAAGAGAAAATGGCAGTCTGCAGATTCTAGTCCACACATAAAATGCACCCAATGTTTTAAAGTCCCACTAAAGTAGCTATTCAACATTAATAATCATAATGAATGAGTTGACAGTAGCTGAAATGAGATATTCACAAAAATCAAAGATTTGAAAAGTAAGAAAAATACTTCTTAATTCCTACAGATAACTAAGAGCCAGGAAAAGTAAATCAGCAGTCCAATGACACATAGCTTTTTTTATTTATGCGAGTACCAGCATTGGAAACAAGGGTATTTTATCTGAGATCCAGCGTAAACTTTCTTCCCTCTTGTGAAAAGCTGCTGCGGTCCGCTGCTCTGGCAATATGACCTCCCTAGTAGAGGTCTTCCCTCAGGGACACGTGGTCAAGTGGCAGCAGTTACAGGCTTCTCTCTTCTGGGGAATGTTCTGTTCATGGGCATATGGAGTCTTTTTCAGATGGGAGATAATTATACTCTTTTTCTTCATGCTTCTCCTATAATTTGGCCTGTCCATCCAAATTATATACACCTGCTTCTTTTTATTCTATCTTCTCTTTGTGGGTTTGGAGAAATTGAGTAGTTTAATTTTAACCACTGCATCAAATCTGTAAAATGACAGCTAAAAATATGGCTTTGACCTTCACAGAGAGAAATGACACTGTTGACCTGCCATCAGTGAGATTTGCACTTGGATTTTTATCTTCATCATATAAGCAATAGATCTGCCAATCCACTGGCAAGCTTCTATCTGATGTGTCTTTGTGACCAAAGATGCTGTGTGTTCATGGGCAGAACAAACCTAACTTGATGCAAAACAAGCCAAACGTATCACCTTGGGTTCCAAATTGTGTGTTCTGATTTGTTTAGAGCCACAACTCCCTTAGTGTCAGTCAGGGTTCTTTACTTTTTTTTTCTTTTTTTTTTTTGAACTGAACTGGGGACCTCACCACATTCAGGAAGCACACCCCAGTTCAGCATGTGGGTCCTCCTGGGCCGGAGCCAGGATTCGATCCTCGGTCCTCGGGGCTTCAAAGCGAGTGCTTAACCCGCTGAGCCATCCCGACTTTCCCAATCAGGGTTCTTTAGGTGCCAACCAACAGAAGTAGACTCTGACCATGTGAAGCCACAAAGGAACACATTGGAAACATGGAAGGAAAAGCTGAAGAAACAGGTATTGGGAGGTACTGGTGGAAAACAGCTTTGGGGGGAATCTGCGTAGCAAGACCTCATAGATACTTTCTTCAGTGGTGGGAAGAATGTGTTCCAACATTTTTTGACCCTTGTGTCCTTCTGCTCGAGATTCAAATTCTAGGGAGCAAGTTTGATTAGACAGGTTTGGATAGCATGACCTCTACTTGAAGTAGGGGACGTCTCACAAATGCTCAGTTGGTCCCAAATTTAGTTGCACAGGAAGTTTCCCAAAGGAAAATACGGTTGTTCTTCCCGGAAAAAGGGGGGAAATGGATGTTGGACAGTCAAACCAGCAGATGTCCACCACACCACCCAAATGTGGTGATTACACAACGAGAGAGAGACTAACAGAGATAGCTGAATATTGAAGAACATATAGACAACAGCCCAATGATGGCAGCAATAAATTCGTTATTAAAATTTGGGTTTAAATTGTCATTTTAAATTTAATGCCAATTTTTCTTTAAAATGTTTCTAGCACTGCCCCAAACCTGAGTGGTATGTGAATAACTGGTCCATTAAACATCTCTTTCCAGTCAGCATGACTTACTTCCCATCTGTTCTCCTCTGGTTACTCCTACTCTCCTCTCTTAATCAAAGTCTGAACCCCACGGCTGCTTCTTTAGCAACCTCTTAGTTTTAATTAGAAAAATCAATCAAACATATAGGACTTTTCAATGTTCATGTTTAACAAATGGTGACTTAAGTTTTTAAAATTCAAAGTCAAACCTCCTTAATAGAGGTAGATAGGCAAAACAAAAACAAAGAAAAGAACGACAAAATCAGATGAACTGCTTTCTGAAGCTGTCTTCGGAGTGCTCTCTTAGGCAGACTTGCTCTAGCCCCCTCTAAAGAAACTTCTTGGTAGACAATGTCAAGATGAAAGATGGTTCTTCCACTTGAAGTTCAAATCAGCCAGCATTTGGAAAAAGAGACAGGTTTATTCATCGCTTCTGCGTTAGCTGGCTTTTGTTCCCTGTAAAATTTCACTTTTGGTTATTAAAATATTCACTGTAGGAAACAAATTTGTAACCCATTTCTCGTATTACCTCCACACAAAAAAACCCAAAATTTGATATCCTGGGTTTTATTTGCTGAGGGCGCTTCCCATAAAAGCGAGTGAGTATGCATTGAGAAATTTGTCTGGTTAACTCCTTATGGATAAATGTTAGTCACAACCATTCCGCCCCCTCCTCCCCAACTCTCGCCCCCAGAACCCTCCCCACCTCCCGACTTCCCGCCTCTCCAGGGCTGGTGACCTAATAGCATTTTTCTCCATGCATATTTTGGCTTCGCCCCATGGCCTGGCTGCCTTTGCCTGTCTGAGTCTTTTGAAATTCCTGCATGTTCGCCCCAGATTAAGCCGAGTGTGTCTCGGGATGTGTGTTCCGTTTTGTTCTTTCCCCTTAACGCTCCCTGTGCAACGTGTCTGGGGGGAGGAGGACAGGACGGGGAGAGGAGGGAGGGGCGGAGGCGAGGAGCTGTCCCCCTTGCACGTTTCCAATCACATTACGTGAACAAATAGCGGAGGGGTGGCCGGGCCAGAACGGCTTGTGTAACTTTGCAAACGTGCCAAAAAGTTTTAAATCTCTCCTCCTTCCTTCACGCCAGACTCTGCCCGCTCGCCGGGGCTGCCGCGCCGCTCCCCGCCGCCTTCCAGAAGGACCGGGAAAGAGGAGCGAGGCGGGCGCCACGTCCCCGCAGCCGCCTTGACTGGAGCAAGGTCTGCAGCCCACCCCTGGCACTGCGTGGTGGGGACTGAGACACTCGCGCTCCGCTTGCCTCCCAGGTGGAAGATTTCTCTCTACGTGAGTGGAGTCCCCTGTTACTTTTCCGCGAGCTACGTCCCCCCGGAGTGGGGACAATCCGGCAAAGGGAGAGATGCACTTCGCCTGGACCGCGCTCCTGCTCGGGCCCCTGCAGCTCTGCACGCTCGTGCGCGGCGCCCCGCCGGCCGCCGGCCAGCAGCAGCCTCCTCGGGAGGCGCCGGCAGCTCCGGGCGCCTGGAGCCACAGGATCCAATGGGAGAACAACGGGCAGGTGTTCAGCCTGCTGAGCCGGGGCTCCCAGTACCAGCCGCAGCGCCGACGGGACCCGGGCGCCGCCTCCCCGGGCGCAGCTAACGCCGCAGCCCAGCAGCCGCGCACGCCCATCCTGCTGCTCCGCAACAACCGCACAGCAGCGACTCGGGCGCGCACCGCGGGCTGGTCGGGAGGCGCCACCAGCCGCCCCAGGCCTGCCGCTCGCCACTGGTTCCAAGCCGGCTACTTGCCGTCTGGGGCCAGCGACTCCGGCGCCTCGCGCGCGAATAACCGGACGGCGCAGACAGAGCGCCCGGCACTAAGCAACCCGAGGCCGCCCAGCCGCGTGGACGGCATGGTGGGCGACGACCCGTACAACCCTTACAAGTACTCCGACGACAACCCCTATTACAACTACTACGACACATACGAAAGGCCTCGGCCTGGGAGCAGGTACCGGCCCGGATACGGCACCGGCTACTTCCAGTACGGTAAGCGCCCCAAGTCGCTGGAAGCAGCCGTGCACCCATTCCCCAACGTGGCCAGTGGCGCCCCCGACGTGGCTGCCTGGGCGCGGCAGGCCCTAGTCCCCGCAGAGCCGATCCCTCCCCCATGCGCCTGCAACAGGCAGCCCAGGAATCTGGTGCAAAACCGCGCGCCGGGCCCCTCCTGCTTTCTTTCCAGTTTGCTTTGCAGCCCGAGGCTTCCCCCCGTTCTCCTGCTACCCATAGCCCCAAAGCCACCCTGCAGTCCGGTGGGCGAAAGAGGAAAAATAAAGGACACGGGGGGACCTGGAGCCGGGGTAGGGAGTGCTCGGTTGCCTCACCGCTATGTCCATCGCCCGCTGATGTTTAGGTCTCCCGGACCTGGTGCCCGACCCCTACTACATCCAGGCGTCCACGTACGTGCAAAAGATGTCCATGTACAACCTGAGATGCGCTGCGGAGGAAAACTGCTTGGCCAGGTATGGGCTGGGATCTCGGCGTCCTGGGTCTCCCTTCTTGGTTCTGGGGGCTGACCCGTGCATGGTTCTAATCACTCTTGTTCCATGAGGACAGGGTTGAGAGGACAAGAGCTGGAAGTTGGACAAGAGCTAGGAAGTGGGACAAGAGCTAGGAAGTGGGACAAGAGCTGGGAAGTGGGACTTAGTCTCCTGAGCATGTTGACCTGGATGGAGAGTTAAAATTTTAAAGATTCTATGGGTTTTCTTTCAAACCCTTATCCTGAAGAGTGGTGGTGGTGGTGGTGGTGGTGGTGGTGTGTGTGTGTGTGTGTGTGGGGGGGTTATCCTGTTCTTTTTCCAAGATCCTTAAACTTTGGAGCCAGCTATTTCCTATAACTTTCTATTAGACAACTGTATGATAATGTGGAAAAAATACTGCAAAGGGATGAGCTTGTTAATACCCACTTAAAAGACTAGGGGCTAATTTGCCAGCATGGAACCCTTCATTGGGAAAGGTTAAGTTTTCTTTTGTTTGAAGCCACAATGCACTTAGCTGGTTTGGCATTACTTCAGCCAGAATAAGAGCGTGAGCAAGAGCTATGTTTTTCCATCAGTTCTCAAATAAAATCATAGCAATTTGGGGAATGGATTTCTCTGAGTTTGCTGCTGGGTAACCAGCAGAGGGAGCAAAAGATGTTGTAATAGGTCTCATAAAATTTTTTAGTGTAAAATAAGGTCATCACTAGTATCTGAATGTATAATCACAAAATATAATAAAATGAATGTAGTAATGTTTATTTGTATATTTCTTCCACTTTGACCCTTTAGAGCTGCCAGGCTAAAGGAAAAGAAGAAATTCAAGCTCATCGTTTTCATTCTTGAGTCTTGCTTGTATCACTCATGCCTTTGCATCGCCTATGATACTATTATAATAATGCTGTTTTGAAGATAGTGAATTTACAGAATTATTTATACAATCTGGATGTACTTTTAAGAATTATTTCTCCACTTTACCTGTTAGTTAATTTTTAAAGAAGAAATGTACTGTTGCATTCAAAGTTCTAAATAAGCAACTATGGATGATTTTTTAATATATGGGATAATTTCCACCTCACTTTCACTCATTCACATGGTAAAACTTGAATTGATTATAATACAAAGTTTACTTATCACATGAAATCTTTAATGCTACTTTTATTATTTAATACTAATTTCACTTTAAACTGTGTAGCTATCATTCATTCATCCATTCAACAAATACTCGCTAAGCTCTACTTGTCAGGCACAGTTCTAGGACCTGGAGATTCAGCAATAAACAAATAAGCAAAGTGCTCTGTTCTCTCAGATATGATAGTCAGGTTGTGGCAGAGGGATAGTCGCCATTATTTAATGAAAAGGCTTTACTTGTACTTTTGTCTATAGTTAATATTCTGTGAAAATAATAATGTTCGTTTTCAAAATCACAGCTCAGCGTACAGGGCAGATGTCAGAGATTATGATCACAGGGTGCTGCTAAGATTTCCCCAAAGAGTGAAAAACCAAGGGACATCAGATTTCTTACCAAGTCGACCAAGATATTCCTGGGAATGGCACAGTTGTCACCAGTAAGTGGATGGGTCTCCTGGGTACTTTTATGCTGCTTTTTAATATTTCAGATGATTCTTACACAGTGAGAGAAAATTGCTATTATTTATATTTAGAATTTTTCTCGATATAATTTGACATAATCAATGGAACCTGTTTTTAAGATAATACATCAATTACTAGATCCCATTATTTTTTAAATTAGAAATTCTAAATCCAGCTTGTTAAAACTGTTGATAGGGTATAGCAATTGGATTCACAGGAATTTTTCAAAAGTCTATTGCACCCAGGTCATCTACAGTGAATTAGCATTTAATAGCATTTAATAAAGACCACAAATTGTTATTAAAAGGATTCAGATATTCTTAAAGAAAGATATAGATGATAAACTCCATGAGCTGAAAGGGACCTACCTCCATCTTTTAAAAGATTCCATTCAACTTGGCCTGTTCTATCCTAAATTTAAAGATTTTCACATTAGGTATAATAGTTCTATAATTTTCCCTAATTTATTGCCCAGGTGTTTATTGCCAGGAAATCGTGGTGTATGCCCTTAAAGTTCCTGCAGTTCAAGCCCTTTGTTCTTGTTCTTTCCTTAAAGTGAGAAGATGAACAGCTCAGTACCTTCTCTTTAATAAAATGGAACAATTGGTATGAGCACCTAATTTCCTAATAAAATAGTTTCATTTCTACATAAAAGTTTAAACTAGTTAAATGTAACAGTTGAAAAAACATGTAATTTTTCTTTTTTGCATTTTAGTAATGATTTTAAATCTGTGAGAACTCAATTTTTTAAAATCTCACAGAAACTTTCCAAGACTTATGTGCTCTTCTTTTGTTGGAATGAAACATCAGTAGTGGCAGCCAAGAGAAATATACTAGAGAACATGAAACAAGTCTCACTTAAACACAGATAATTTATTGCCTATTCAAAGATAGTTTATTGCCTATTCAAAGATGAAAACAGGTTGTAGGAGAAAAGTGAAATACTCAAAATACATCTTTTTTTTTTTCCTTTTCCTAGTACCAAAGTTAAAATCTTACAATTTGATATTAATGGATTTCTGTCCCTGGGGTGGGTGGGTGGGAGGAATCTAGCATGAATATGGCTTTAAGATCAAATTGGGAGATTACGGGGATAGCTCAACAGATTGAGCACTTACCTTGCAACCACAGGGTCCAGGGGTTGAGTCCCCGCCCAGCCCATGCAAACCCATATGCGGACTGTGGTGTAACTGGTAACCTCCCACTTGGGAGCTCCCCCTGTTCAGTTCCTGCCCCACGCAGCTCCACATCCACCTGTGTGGAATGAAACCATGTCACAACTAATGATGTACAACTATGGAGACTGCTCTGGGCCCTCTTCCCTTCTCTCTCTCTTTCTCTTTCTCTTTCTCTCTTCTCAAACAATAAAATAAATCTTTTTATTTAGAAATCAATTTAATCTGAATTTTAATGTGCAAACAAATGTACAAGGCAGCAGATATGTCATGTAAAAATCTCTATTGCTTTTTCTCTGTTACTGACCACTGTCTCTGTTGTGTGGGACATTAGACATTACCACAGCATGGATGAATTCAGTCACTATGACCTGCTTGATGCCAGCACCCAGAGGAGAGTGGCTGAAGGTCACAAAGCAAGTTTCTGTCTTGAGGACACATCTTGTGACTATGGCTACCACAGGCGATTTGCATGTACTGCACACACACAGGTAGGTTGGCATCATGAAATCAAGAGCCCACAGGCTCCGCAGAGGAAACAAAGTGGCCTTATATTTTCTTTCCTCCTACCTGTCTTTTATAAACTATTTTATTGAGAGGGTTATATAGTCAAGATGCAAAATAACTGGGAAAAGAAAAGCGATGTCTTGACAATCTAAATTACTTTTGAAGTATTTCATCATCACAGAAGGTCATTGTGCATACTCATTATGTTCCACAATAAAAAGCAGCACTTTAATTTCTGAAAAAATCAGAATGGTTTCTAATACCTGATATCTGTACTCATTCTGTACTCCTTAACAGTCTTGATAAGTAACTACAGAAAAGATACCCGTGTTTTCTCACCTGCAAAACCATTCCTCCCTTCAGCTAATAAACTAAACATAGAATGGTAATTGGAGTTAGCAAACAAAGAGAAAATAACTTCATTGAAAAGCATTTTTAAAAACTGTCTCTTTTAATCATGCAAATAAGAGCAGAAGAACACAATTTCTTTCTCCATGCATACATTTAAACCTACAGTATAATTGATGTCAGATGTACTTTGGATGGATTTTTAAAAATTGTGCTGAACTAAACAGTTTCTATGTCTTATAATGGGAAAATCTGTGTCAGTTAAAAGCCATGCCAGTATTTCCATAAGAAACCCTAATTTGTAAAAAGACATTATAATTTTACCCCAGTCGGAATCTTGGCAAGAAACAGTGAATGTATGTAACTCAGGGCACAAAGGGATCAGCAGCTGGCATCCGGGGAAGCACATTCCAGGGCTGTGGTAGGAAGCTTTTTGGTAAACTAAATTTTACCACGCTGCTTTCTCTGAGCTTAGAACATCATAGCATTTGGAGGGGGAAAAGGTTCAATTCCATGTGCCCTAGAGCAGCACTTATTCTTTCAGCAAAAGAAGGTATAATCTCCCCACACATTACACATATATGTGTATAAAGATTCATTTTTCACTCAGTGATCTTCAAGTCCCACAGCACCTACCTGGACAGGGGACCTGGGATTTATACACTCTGGACAGCTCACTGCTGAAATATCTGAATCTAGGACAATAGGTATTTATAGTGCTAGCAGACCCCCAATTCTTTGGGGTGTCCTCACTTCATTTTACATGGTAGGTTTCTTGTTCATCATCCCTCATTTATGTCCTATTTACATTATTCACTAGGTCTTACATTACAAGCAATTTATGTATTTGTGTTTTTCACTAGACTGGTGTTTCATTTAAAGGAACTACTAATTCACACAAAGCTCCAATCTTGACTTAAATTAGTTGTATTATTATGTTGTTTAAATATATCCAAATATAAAACTAGATACAACTTCCTTATATTTATACTTTCCTATAACTCTGAAGTTCTTAGGTAACAAAATTTATATTACATATATAGGAAACTAAGAACTGTCACAATAACCTCAATAGTGTAACAAACAGTTGTGTTTTGCTAAAACCAAATAGCTAATTTAGGCAGCCTCAGCTAAGGTTCTATATTTCATCTGTTTTTGAAGGTTGATTTTGAATATATGAAATGCTTATTTGCTTAATGACCTTACTGGTGCTTTTTTATTTGTTTTTTGTTTGTTTGTTAATTCAAATAATAAAAACTCATACTTGAATTCTTTCAGTGGAGTAAACATGGAGTGGCTAATTTCAGCATTTCTTTAAAGCTCTTTTGTCTCTTGTAGTAACATAGAGACTTGTTTTAAATAGGTATCTAATCCAATGACTCTGCTACAATGCCACGAATGTAGCAGTAGCAGTGGTAGCAGTGGCAACATTAATAAAAGCGGACAGATTTAGAGCATTTATTGTGTGCCAGGATCAGAATTATGTGCTGGGATCAGAAACCAAAAACTGGGGAAGTCAGCAGGTTAAGCATTCACTGTGCAGCCCTGAGGATCAAGGATTGAATCCCAGCCCTGGCCTGTGTGAACCCATCTGCTGAACTGGGGTGTGCTTTCCATGCGGGAGGTCCCCAGTTTAGTTCTCAGCCCCAAGTTTGGTTCTTGGCCCCCTGTTTGGCTGCTGGCTCATGGGGGCGTGCCTCCCATGCAGGAGGCCCCCAGCCCAGTTCCTGCCCTGCGCAGCCCCCACTCACCTGTGTGGAATGAAACCATGTGGAAAACTGATGATGTGCAACTATGGAGACTGCTCTGGGCCTTCCCCCTTCTTTATGTCTCTTTCTGTCTCTGTCTTTCTCTGTCTCTGTCAAAAACAATAAAATAAATCTTTTAAAAAAAATCTTTATTACCTATTTACTCCTCAACATACTGTTAATAAACTATTTCAAGTTGGTATTAACCAAGGTGGCTATAAGGTTGTCACTGCTGTGGCACAGGTACTTCTGAGTATGGCCTGTCTGTGCTGTGTGAGAGCACAACCCCCCCACCCCCTTCCTAAATCAAGCTGTAGCCAAAGAAGCATTGGTAGAACATGCTTAGATGGTTTTGTCATCTCTTTGGTGACCAAGGTGAGTTTTAGCACTAAAGAAATTTTGGGTGTTGAAATTAAATGGCAGTATTGAATTAAAATGATTCTAGCATATACTTTTTCATTTAAATTACTATCAGAATAAAAATACAGCAGTAAAACTTTTTGTGAAGAATAGCATCAAGATTATGCCTAGATTTATATGTGTAGCTATACACACAAAAGAGTACAGAAAGGTAGTTTTCAAAAGGGGAACATGGGGCAGGTTACACTGAGAAGAGGACATTTGAGCTAATTTGATTATTACGTGCCCTTTATTCCTGAGCTGGTAATAGTGTAGAATTTTCATGAGGCTTATTTTGTCACTTAAGATTATATTTATCACTGGTGACTTATGACACTTTTAAGAAGCTAGATGTACTACTAGTTATAGTAATCCTGTGGGGTATTTTTTGGCTGGAGGTGCTATATGGCTGAGTAATATATACTTCTCACAGGAGATGCAATATAAGTATAGTTTTATGTCAAATTCTTGTAAGTACTAACTTAAAATTTAATTTTTACATAATAAGTATGTTCTTTAGCATACTCTAACCAATTACCATCTTTTAAATTTTTTTAATCTTATTTGTTTTAGGGGTTAAGTCCTGGCTGTTATGATACTTATAATGCAGACATAGACTGTCAATGGATTGATATTACAGATGTAAAACCTGGAAACTACATTCTAAAGGTAGAGATCTTTGAAAACAATGTGCTTGTAATTTATTTCCATTGCAATTCAATAGACCTCCTCCTCTGGATTGAAATGCAAAATAATCATGATCCTGAAAGCAATCAATATGTCCTTTAGAATTATACATGTTTCTAAATGAACCTAGACATATGGAAACATTTGTTATTTTAAAGAACTTCAGGGAAAAATATATAGCTTCTTCCTAAACCTTCTGCAGTGCTTAACCACTTGCCTAACTTAACCCTCCTCCCTGTGTGAGTTACTTGAATCATGCTAGCCCTGTGAAAACAGCAAGAAATTAACCAGTAAACACTGCTGATGAAATAAATCTGAAATGCAGGTGAAATTTGCATTCCCTAGGTCAGTGTGAACCCCAGCTACCTGGTGCCTGAATCAGACTATTCGAACAATGTCGTGCGCTGTGACATCCGCTACACAGGACATCATGCGTACGCCTCGGGCTGCACAATTTCACCGTGAGTCTTGTTTGCCTAGCTAAGTAATACTCTCTTCACAAAGTGTTTTGGTTCACAGCAGGCATTATACATGACACATCTGTTTCTTCTGTAGCCTCCTTGTAAACTAGACCAAAGGTAGAAAATGGTAGAGTCTGTGCTATAGAACTGATCTTTTTTTGATAATGCTAGAGAAGGGGGTATGTATTTGAGTTTCTATCATCCTAAAGCTTAGTTTTCAAGACAAGACATACACAGAACACACTGTCCACCCAAAAAGCCTGAGTGGAGGCTGAGTATGTGAAATATGTGACATGCAGTGTGGGTGACCCTGTGGGAGCCCAAGTGGTTGGATTTCCTGCTCCAGCCAAATAGTACAAGAAAGACTTCTGAAAAATTCCTAGAGTTCTTCAAAGTACATTCTGAAAAATCACTACCTTCAAGTATGCAGCTGAAGACCCCAGACTGCCTGTTCTCTAGAAATCAAGAGTTCACATATTTGAGTTCTAGAAGGGATGTGTGGAGGTGCGTTCACAATTCTCTTAGTCCTGAAACCTTTCTTTGGATGAAATCTTAGAATCCCAGCACAGAAATATTAACAGGGGTGGTACGTTGATGAAAGTAATTAAAGAAAGCTGGATACATTTGCTAATCTGTCTGTCTGTCCCACCCTGATCCCTTAAGCACTGCCTGCTCTAGTGTTGCTAGATTATCGATTCTAACTAGATATATGCCACCTTTGAGTGACAACTTCCTAACAAGAAGAATGACATTAGAATGACACTAAACACACGTCAGCTTTGCTTTGACTTTGGGGAGGCACCAGTGCTTCAAGGTTATGCAGAATGATGTGACAGCTACACTAGAAACGAATAGAAATTTCTCCCAGTATACAAACCAGAACATTGGTTGGCCACATATGGACCAGTAGTTTGTGGACTTTCCCAAATGCATCTGACTTGGCTGTGCAGCTTCTGCCCTATACCTGGGCCCCTGGCCAGGGGGACATGGGGCAGAAAGCAGCTCCTGCTCCATTCACAGAGCCATGCACTGTAGCTTGGGCTACATTGACCTTGGAGGGGCAAAGCCTGTGCTCTCCACATGTCATCACAGCATTAGAGATAGATGAAGCCAGTGATGGCAATGAACAGCCCTGAACAAAAGATAACAAAATATATTCTGAACTTACCCACAGTATAGAAAACTTGGCTGGGTTTCTGGCCTGTATTGTATAGAATTGATCATGGTATCACTGCAAATCCCCAGAACATTTGAGCTAAAATAAAAAGAAATGGATTGTCTTCTCTTCATTTTTATAGTTACTTCATTTATTCACTCATGCACTATTTATTTATTCACTGGCACTTTAATATTTGCACCATGTTTAGTAGACTCTCAGTTAACTGGCACCCATGGGGATTGATTGGTTAGATGCCAGATAAATATAAACAGACTCCCCATTAACCAGAACTCAATGAACTGGCAAAGTCTCAAGCAACTGGAAAAAGTCTTTATGTTTGAGAGTTTTCCAGTTCTTTGAGATTTTGCCGGTTGCTTGAGATTTGGCCAGTTGCTTGAGTTCCAGTTAATGGAGAGTCTACTGTGTATAGTGAGGTCCTACTCCAATGTTTGTCATGGCTGGGACCTAGTCTCTTGTCCATCATTGTATAATCATCTGCCAGGTGTACGTATGCCACCATGTAGACTCTCATTCAAGGGTAATTGATAAATTACCCTTTCTTTAGGAATTTAGAATTTGGAATAGAGAGGGTGATATACATACATAATTGTAGTAAAAGGTATAATATGAAAAGTTCCATGAGGGGTAAAATAAAATGCAACGGGACCAAAGGGACTCCACTCTAATAAGCTAAGTGACTCCCAGGTACAACTGCTGACCTTCCTCTAGAAACAGATCTAGAGACTTGACTGCTGTGACAGAGAATGTCTTGCTTTCCATCAGTAGTATCCATTCAATTGGATATTGCCACATATTCCGAGCAAATAAAAATTGTTATATTGCTCCAGCCTAGAGTTGTATTTTTGTTTCTTTTTTTTTTAAACCAGTTGTCATTGACTGTAACTAAACTGTAAGAGGTGCTGAGGTGGAATTTTAATAATAGACATTGATCAGATGATATACAAAAAAGTTTAATGACCCATAGTGATTCATAACAAAATGAGATTGTATTTATGTATGGGTGGGAAATAATGGGAGAAATGAAGAAATCTTGAAAAAGAAAACTCACCTTCAAGAGAATGATTGCCTTTTACCTTTCGACTTTCACTTCTGGCTTCCATTAATTGGGATCAGAGTTCAGAAGGAGAGGTTTCCTCTGGCTGAGAATCCAGAGGGGCTTTAGGATAGCACTTGAATTGGGCCTTGAAGGCTGAGGACGGTGCTGGGGAGAGTTAAGCAAGAACATGCCAGGAGTCAGTATCATTGGCACCTACATGGCAAGAAGAAATTGCAGGACATGTTTGCAAAAGCAACTGTTCTAATTTGGCCAAAATATGTTTATTTCATGGAGTTAAGAGTTAGGCCAAAAGGATGGAAAAGTAAGTTGGGACCAGATCAAAGAGAGTATTGAAGAACAAGCTAAAAACTTTGAACTTCATTTTGGAAGCCTTGTGGCCTTTAGTTTCTTGAGTGTAACTTGCCTAAAGCTATGTGGTCAGTCTGGTGACTCCGTAAGCTGGAGTGTATGTGATTTGATTCCCTTGGTAATGTTATTGAACTTTTTTAACTCTTAAAGATATGGCCCCTCAATTAATGAATATTTTTTACAGTAATCAGATATTTGAGAGTGTTCCATTGACGTGAAGAAACCACCCAGTAGGAAAGTGTGTGCCTTTCATGTATCCTCTTCTCTCTCATTTTCTTCATTGTAAACAAAACATTGATTAGGTGATTATGGCCCAGTTCAGTTCTATGATACAACAATTAAATTCTCACAGAAATCACTGTTTGGAAATTAATGGTTTATGATGTGGACTATGTGCCTTCTTAGTTCCTTTACATGGGGATCTATGGTTGCAACACAAATACATTAATATTTGACTTATTGGCTTTGACCCTTTAATGCCTCATTCTCCATCCCAAGCCATGCTGGGAAAGGACTAATGAGGGATAGTGAAGAGGTCATGACCCTGCTTCTCCGGTGCACATGCTCCATGTGCCACATGTCTCCATGGAGTGAATTCATTTGGGCAGGGATGCTGGTCTGATTGTTTCAGAAGGTGTTTCTTTCCACTATAACCATCATATCTATAGGTATCAGGTATACACTCTGCTACTGACATAGTTACTTTCTTCAAATCAGTTTAAAATCAAGTATTAACGGATAATTTCAGAAGGTGATTGTTGCTGAGGTGGAAGGAAATTGATACCTCAATTTCTTAAAAGGTTGACTTCAAATTTGACAACTGTTCTCGTTTAAAATATTATTGGGTTAATAACTTGTCTTACTTTGTTTCTTCATATAGGTATTAAAAAGTAAGCCAAGACTTCCAATGGATAAATCAGTGCCTGGTGTTCTGAAGTGGGGGAAAAAATGTTATTTTCTTCAGTAGGATCTATGTCTTTTGAAAAAGAGAACAGAAAACAGCAAAGGAATTTCTGTTTGTACGGTGTTATAAGAAAGCACGTAACTGGATTTTGAAAGTTTAAATTGGTGTTATTTGAAAAAGTTTTAATATTATTCACATTATTTTGTGAATTAACACAATGTTTCACTTCTGTAGTTGTACACTTGGCTCTTTTAAAGAAATTCAAATTTCTTAGGCTCCTTTTGAAATTATGGTACAAGAAGAGAAAATAATATTTTAGTAAATGAGCCAAATTACTTTGAAGTGGGAATTTTCTGAAGTGCTGAAACTTCAGTGAACCACAATTATAAATGGCTTATATATGTCCTGGCTAAAATTAATTTAGAAATGAGGCTTCTACTGTTTCAGTAGATATGGATATATTTGGTGCTGAGGAAGGAACAAACACAATACCATTGGTGTCAAGAAATATTACTATATAGCAGAGAAGTGGCAATATATGTATTCAGATAGTTACATCCCTATATAAAATGTATGTTTACATTTTTAAATTAGTAGATAAACTCCGTTCTTTCTGTCGAGTGTACAATTTCATTCTGACTTAAGTCAGTTTTTGCTTTGGAACAAATTAAGTAATTGAGCTGCCCAATTGCTGTCTAACATTTGTTGATGCTCCCCTCTAATTTTTCTATGGGCAGAGACCTTGTAAGTGGCATACCGGTACTTAAAATGACCGTTTGGGGGACTGCTATACATAGGAAGTTATTCTGATGATAGATATATACATCCAGAAGTAATACATATTTAAGTATACTCAAGTATTAGCCAAAATAATTTTCTTACTGCCCTAAAATAAAAATACAAACAAGTCCCTCAAACCACAACTGCCTCACAAATACTTCTAAAAAAATTAATGAAAAACATGTTAGAATTTTCAACTTTTCTATATTTTTTAAATGTTCAGCTTTAAAAAGAGGATTGCCAATAAATTTTAAATTATCCAGAATAGATGACATAATAAGTGTGAATACAGGAGCCTTATCTTTGGTCATCCAGGCATCAGTCATACATGTTTTTCTCTGTGTGTGTGTCTGAAATATAATCCAGATTCACAAAGCACATAGCATGACATACTTGAGAGGTTGGGAATAAGGGGGAAAAAGCTTTCTGCAAAACCAAGGACTGTGCTGCATAATTAGACAGCTGTGATTTTATTTTAAACTGTGAAACAATGTGCCACAGTAGAATTTGGAGAATTTCTCTTTTTCCTAGATTCAAAAGGTGCAGAAAGAAATCAAATTATACTTTTAAGTTAGTGAAGCTTAAGCAGAAATTTTCCTACATTAACCAATATTAAAATTTTAAACAAGGTATTTCAAGTGCCAGGACATTTTAGGTAGAATTTCAAAATGAGTTGCCATCCATGATATATATACGGAGTTGTAAAGTAAACACTAATTACTAATAGTCATTCTATACTCACAGGTGCCTAGCACAGCGAGAGAGTTAGAGATACATAGTCATCAAAGAGTAGGTAATAACAGGCCACATAATCCACATCTGCCAGGGCACACACCTACCAACAGAGAATACAGACAGTTTGATAAAGACCCAGAACTCTCACTGAGCTAGTAGTATCTGAGCTATGGGATAGCTTCTTTGATGTACCTCTTAGCTTTAAGTTACCTTTTAGTTTCAAGATTATAGAATTATCCTTTCTTTCAAACTGTAATCTTTTCTAATAGAAATATTTTAATATACTTGTTTTTTGAAAAAAAACAACCACCACAAACTACTGTCAGTTTTAATACTGAGCCAGACTGGCATCTACAGACTTTGTTTCATCAAGATTCTTACCCCTGCATTAAAAGCTAGCCAATATCATGGCTTGGATACATATGAGAAGGCATATATACTATCATTCATAGGGCTTTTTATCTGTCTGTCCATCCATCATCATAATATATGCCAGGCCTTCATCTGCTAAGCGCTGGGGATATAAAAATTATTGTCTCTAACATCAGTTTAGTATTAGAAATGTCATCATTACCCTTCAGGTTCACTTTATTTTATTTTTAACAACTCTAAGTACATGTCTAAAAAATTATGTTTTAAGCATTATTGTTTTTCATGACCATATTTTATTTTAAAAGTAAGTTAAAATTAATAGGTATATGCATGTATGTGTTACTAATAATTAAAAATGTGTTTCCAATCCCTGAAATGTGTGCTTTTTAAATATAATGTGTACTACTTGGTTGATTTTGGAAAAAGAAATTTCAATTAGGAGACTAAAGATTCTTGTTTATTCTTTATGTAAACATTCTTCGTTCTCAATCACTCTTAAAAATCCCAAATAACTCATAAGTATTGATTTAGCACTCAATAATTTTGAATCTCAAGGTATCTTTCTGAATATAGAGCAACACTCACAGCGAATGACTAGCTGGTAAAAGTTATCCATTAATAAAATAAGAAACAATCCAGTCTTACCAAACTCAAAAAAAAAAAAAAAAAGGAAGTAGAAATGATTCAAAGAATGTTGAATACTGAAAATAGACTGGCTTTGAAACTAATAAAGATTGAAAAAATGGGCTAAACAGAAAAACAGTTTAGTGAGTCTTCCACATGCCATATTAGTGGCCTCATAATTATTCAGATCATATGGATTAAAGATGTGTTGAACTTGGAGGCTTAGGATGTAGTCTCCTGACGATACCAGAAAATAGGAAGCCACAACTTGACTATTTCCAGGAAATATTTATATTTTTAGGTAATTTTATTTCATTTCTATCACACAGTTATTCACTAGGCATTATTTGTAAAATTGAGCAATCAATTATTTTTCTCTTTGAAACCTCATAGGATAAGCACATTCATAAACATTCCCAATATTCAGATTCCAGAGGAAATGCGGTTCACTAAAATCATCATGGCACTGAGAATTCATCTTTAGTAAATTGTGTGAAAATACAGAATTTTTACATATCAGAAGATATGTAAAAATTACCCTTTTCTATATTTTTATGTTTAAGATTCATATTCATAATTAATATAGTCAACAGCTATATTTCATTCCCAGCTACCAAAAGTCCTGGGTCACTTTTAAACACTAGAGCATTTCATTTATCCTTTAAGCCAAAATGGTGCTAAATTATTTCAACTTGAATGTAAAATGTGTTGTCTTAACTCACAGGATATAAACATTTAATTAATATATAACTGCTTGCTATGAATTAAGTGACATATCATTTGGTATTGTAATGTTTTTAATGAAGTTTTAGTTCCTTCCAAATTTTTTAGGAATGCTGTTTGTAAAACATAACTTTTTGAAGACCTCTTATTTTTATTGCCCACACATGGGCTTTATATTCTTATTTCCACATTCACATTCTTTTATTATATGCCTATGGTATGGTTGCAAGATTATATAAAAGTGCCTTAAATAAATGATTTCAAGTATCTATAGTGGTCATTTGTTGTTGCATATATATAAATGATATGAATTTCATTTTAGGTTAAAAATCTTAAAAGCCTTGTGTATGATTGGTGTTTTTGTTTAGTTGTCTTTTGAATTAACAAATTGTTTAATAACTTCACATGACTTTAAATTTGTCCATGTTGGATAAAAAATGTAGCAGCGATTTTAAAAGAGAAACTATCATACACAAATGGATTATAACTTTTGTCACCATTACCATCCATTTTTAAGGACACAGAGCAGACATTGTGAGAACAACCATTCTCTGTTTTGATTAGGATTTATAAGAAATATACATAAGCATATATACACACTCAGGGAACACATCAAACTCAAGCTATAAATTATTTATATAAAGAGGAACATTGCTATCATAGTAATCCTTATTTAAACATGTACCAGATAAGCCTGGAAGCTGGTAATCTGAGAGAACAAAAACATCCCAGACTGTGGACTAGTGTTTTGGGGGGAAATTTTTCAAAATTAAGCCACAAAACAATTCACCTTTAAGGGGCTCTTGCAGATTAAACAGATGTAGGCTTGTGGTTGGCAGTCCCTTACCTGCTCAAGACAAAATATCTGAATATGCTTTCCTTATTACGGCAAAAGATAAATTCCTTTGTCTCATCAGTGTTTAATATTTAAAGCATTGTCCATTATTAGCTCATTAACCAAAGACAAGGAAGGGCAGAGCTTTCCTTTTTGTCAGAATACTTGATTGCATTAATATATGAACATTTCTAATCTGTGCCAGATATTAGAAGAGGATTAAAATACAGTTTGAATAGTTCACTTTTGTTGTTATAATTTGCAACCTAAATTTAAACAAAGTCCTTGCACCATACATCTTTTTAATTTGAATGAGTAGGGTATCATTTATATAGGATTGGGAGATTATTGATTTCCTCAGGCATGTACTAGGGAATTCTAGTTTCACAAGATACTCAAAAGTAGATTAACTACTCAATAGTAGACATATGAGAAACCTTATCTACGTAAGATGCTGAGAAGCCCTTCACTAGAGAAAGCACTTTGTCATTGTTATCCAATGTTTCTCAGATTTGTTTTGCTATAAAAATCTTTTTTTTTTTTAAATAACATTTATAGTCCTGTTAAATCATTTTTTTTCTTGGAAAATTCTGGGATATACCATATTAAGTTATTAGTATATAAAAATGAGCTAATTTGCAAATTACTTAAAACAAATATATGACAGTGGTAGCATTTGAGTGGTAGGACACAGGATAGCTGAAATCCAACCGTTTACTGCCTACCTTGCTTCCTAAAAACTGCATGATTAAATAGGTAAAATATATGTATAATGGTTCTTTCAACAGAAGGGGTCATTTAAATCTCTAAATCATGGTCTATTTTAGAAGGAAATACAGACCTTTTCAATTTGTCAGATAACTTGTACGTTTTTAGGTACCCCTTATTAAAAATCTCTCCTCTTTCAAATATTAACTGTTTTTTTCATGATTCATTCATTTTACATATTTGAAATTATTTTGTTATACATAATAGTGTCATTTATGTAAGTTTGAAATAAATCTTAGTATTTCTCACAGTGGGCAGGAAAAAATAAGATTGAAAATGAATTACTTGGAAGGATATATGCATATATTTACAATTTGTTCCAATAATTTGCTGCTTAAGCATAGGTGATAGGCACCAAATTTGGAGAGGGAAAAAAAAAAAAAAGGAACAAGACCAAAAGTTGAACCATTAATACAATGACCAAAAATATGCCAGTGTCACTGTTAAAAACACATTATTGCTAGTTCCCAATTTCTTTACATACCAAGGCAAGCCAGATTTCATGACAAAAATTGTATATAGCAAGGGTAAAGGACAAATATAATGATAGTGCCTAATAAGAGACAACTCCTTTTTATTTTAATGAAGCAAATAATGTTGGATCTTCATTGACTGTATCTTACTAAACTAATGTATAAATTTGGAGCCTGAAAAATTTGGAACCAGTATTAACCAGTCATTTGCAAACTAGTATATTACACCATTCCATACAGCAAATATTACAGTCAACCACTTTCTTTCTTTTTTTTTAACTTAAAAAATTTTTTTAAAGATTTATTTTTTATTATCTTTTGACAGAGAGTCAGACAGAAAGAAGGGGGAGGGCTCTGAGTAGTCTCCATAGTTGACAGTATTAGTTTTCCATATAGTTTCAATCCACAGGTGGGCACGGCGCTGCACAGGGCAGGAACTGGGCTGGGAGCCTCCCACATAGGCCCCAGCAAGAACTGAGCTGGGGGCACACCCCAGTTCAGCATGTGGGTCCACATGGGCAGGGGCCAGGATTCGATTCTGAAGCTCCGGGGAGCACTTAACCCACTGAGCCATCCCAGGTTCCCCTTCCTTTTTAAAAAATTTATTTTATTGTTTGAGAGAATGTGAGTTAGATAGAAAGAGAAGTGGGGAAGGCCCAGACAGACTCCACAGTTATACATCATTAGTTGTGACACAGTTCCATTCCACACAGGTCAATTGGGGGCCTACCCCATAGGAGGTGAGAACCTTCGCTGCCAGAGCCATCCTGGCAGTTTCTAGTTGCGCCACAGTTCATCATATGGGTTTGCATGGGCCGGATCCAACAATCAAATCCTGGACTTGCACAATTTCAAGACAAGCGCTCCATCACCGAGTTATCCCAGCATCCCTGAGTCAACCATTTTCAATTATTACAATGCCATTCTTTTTTTAGAGCCATGATAATAGGAAAAAATGACAACGTATAGTTGGGTTGTTGCTGGTGCTGATTCATGAATAGTAAATTAACAACGTGGTAGTTGTGATCACTTCACTTTCATTTTAGGGCTGTTTGGTTTCTGATAACAGGAATATATCTTAAACTTGTTTAGTCACAAGAGGAATATATAGGCTCACGTGATCAAATAGAGGAAGCATAAAGGTAGGATTGCCCCAGGAGCAGATGGAGCCAGTAAATCAAATACCATTGAGACCATGTTCTTACTGCCTTTTCTCTGAGTGTGTGTTGACTTCCTTCTTAGTTTCTCCGTGAGGATAGAAAACTGTTGCCCGCAGATATGGGTACATATTACACAATTTTTCAGCCTGAAAGAAAACGGCTCCAGTTTGAGAAATCTGGGGGGAGGTGTTTCAGAAGCTCAGTCAATCCTGGACCTAGTCACTGTGGATATCATAAATCCAAGTGCTTTTATTCAATCACAGAAATCAAGGAGACAGAGTCAAATAAGAGAATGACTGCTCCCATCCAATAAACATGAGTGCATTTGGGCTTTATGTGTGGGTGTAAGAGGAAGGTGGGATAAAGGAAAATGATTCTCCAGAGAAAGGAGGTGAGTTATTAAGGATATTGTCAATAAGAAGATTACTGGGAACCAGGAAAAAAAGATTAATAACATCAACATCTATATAATACTATTTATGTCCAGAAAAAAAAAATGTTTAATAAAATCAACGTCTATATAATCCAACTCATAGTCTTTCAAGTTGCTCATCCACCTGATTTCTATGACGAGAACCCCATATTCTCAGTATCTAAGGGTTCACATTTCCCCCAGAGAGAAGTCATACCACCTTCCTCTCCCTTTCAACACTATCTCCCTCTCCTAATGGCAGGTCTAAACAGCCTGCTCATTCCCACCCCACCTTTTGTGTTTCATGAAGTCTTAGTAGGGCATTTTAGAAGAGAAGCCAATCCCAACAAGTGAGAGAAGATCTGAGTTCTTTTTATTCAACCAGTCACATTGGAGTTGCAAGAAAAGGGGGATCAATCCACAGAGAAAAAGGAAAAAGAACAAGAGAAAGTGCCACTTTTTAATGTTTTACTCTCCACTTGCTACCTATTCCCACTGACCCCCTCTACCATCTTTCTACCCTGTTGTTTGTCTTTGATCATCAGTGGGAGATTCCCTCTAAAAGGGGTACCTTAGGGAGAGGGCATTACACTTCTTTATTTCTATTAGTAACATTGTGCTTTTAATACATTACAGTTCCTATAGGGTGAGTACAGTTTACTAGCAGGATAAAGGGGCAGGAAAAACCTCAGAGAAAAAGAACAGTGAAGTATCCAAGTTCTACAAGAAATGCAGTGATAAGCAAGAGGCTTGGGTGAGAGTAACAAGCAGTCAGTTATACTTGTCCCTCTTTCAAAGTTCTCTTTGGTGTTCTTATCATTTCTTTTAATCTAAGGTACAGAAAAATGTACATGTGGTTATGCTATGATGAGGCGAGAGTGGTATACAGGTATGACAACTTATCCCAGAGGTTTCTGAACCTGAGTCTGAGAGCATCAGTAACTGTATTAAATTTGCTTTGTAGATAAGAGATCTAAGGGGATGAGGTCAGAGGGATGGGAGGAAAAACACACACATGGTGCAACTTCTTCGTTAATTTAGGCTCTCTGGAAAATGACTTACTAAGCCAAGATTTTCTCCAAGGCCCAAGCTGACCAGAGATGCCTTTTAGTCCACAGGGAATTATTCTGTTATTCTTTCAGAGTTTGAGATGGCTTATCAGGAGCTAGGCACACATAACCTTATTCACTAATCCCTCTGCCCCAATTATCTCAGGGGAATACTGAATACGAGACGTGGAAAAAAAAATGACATGCTCTCCTTTTTTCTCTCCTCACACATGGGATTTCACAATTTAGCTACATGGGGCCCTCTGGAATTCTTTGTCTCTCAATGATCAACAAGAGGCCAATGTGAATGCTTTAACCTCAAATGCTGATCTCATTAGAATGTGCTAGAAAAATCTAAGAGTAGATTTTGCCATATCTCAATATTTTGGATCTATACGCAAAACCAATACTACCATCCTAATGACACTGAAATCACTTACCGGTAATTTGATTGTCATCAATATATAATATTTCATTAAGGTAACTAGTAAGGTAACAACAGTTTCTTAATATCATCAAATATCTAGTTGGTATTCAAATTTTACCAATTTTGTCTTTTTTTTCTTCCTTTTTTTTAAGTTGGATTGTTTGAATCAGGATCAAACAGGGATCACACATTAAAGTTGATTATTATTTGTTTCAAGTTTTTCTTTTTAAATCTACCTTCCCCTTTTATCATTTTTTTGGTCTTACTATTAATATATGTGAAAATAGGTATTTTTATAGACTATCTATTGTCTTATGGAGCTCCCAGTTCAGCATATGGGTCCACATGGGCCGGGACTCGATCCCCGGTCCCCGGCACTGCAAAGTGAGCGCTTAACCCACTGAGTCATCCCGGCTTCCCCTGAATGTTTTATCTTGATAGTGTTATTGAATACATTTTTCTGTTCCTTGGTATTTCCTATAAAAAGTCAGATCTATAGACTTGACCAGATGTAAGTTAGGTTTGATTTGGGGGAGCAAGAAGACTTGATAGTTGGTAGTTTGCCCTTCACAATTGTAGCCTACGAGAAAATCCATGATGTCTCTAGCAGTCTGTCTTTCTGTGATGTTAAGAATGATCAGTGGGTTCAGTGTTGTCAGTTTGATTTATCCACTATAAGAACCCCCATCAGATCTTCACCCACTCATTTTAGCAGCCATTATTGACCTACACTAGAGCCATTATCAAGTTATTAAAATCAGTGACTTTTTAAAAGTAACTGAAAGTATCCCATATTGCTTTCTCATTTGAACTGAACTATTTGTCTCTTTCATTAATGTACTTTATTAAATTAAATAACATTTAACATGAAACTTGATAACTGACCTTTCCTCTCCCCTCCCCTCCCTTTTAGTAATTTGAGATAATTCTGGAACCTTATGAAAGACATTCAAGGTACTGTGCTCTTTCATAAGGAAAGCCAAAACGTTGTTTTTGGAGCTGTTTTTGTCATGTGCATGTGTATTTTGCCCCCCATTATTGTCAAATGTAATTTTAACCTTACACAAATGATCTGTTGATTTGAAATATCATGGGAACACTTTGACCTAGAACATTTTCAAAGAGGTTACTGGAAATACAAGCTAAGGACACTTGGCAAGGTGGTTATATTACACACTTTAAATCTCTACACAAGTACATAGCTTTCTTCTTCCTCAGATTTTTTTATTTCAAATTTGGTTTCTTAATTTTCTGTTCATTTCAAGACCCCTAACTGACACTCAAGGCCTTCATCTGGCTCCATTTCCCACTTCATGGTTTCACATTCTACCATTTCTGTGCATTCTGGCCTCTAGCCGAAGCAGACAACTGACTACTTCCCACAGACCTCTTATCTCCCTCAGGGAACACGCAGGGACTTTAACTCTCTATCTCTTACGGTGCTTATTTCTTTCTTATAGACTCACATAAGAGTATACGCATGTCCTTTGATTAGACTATGGTGTAAAGCTGCGGTTGACTAATAGTTTGTGTTACGATCTTTTAAAATATAAGAAATTAGCACCCTAATTTTCTTTTGGGAAAACACCTCCACCACAAAGCACTATTGTTTTTGTTTGTTTGTTTTGTTGTTTTGTTTTTGTACAGATTTATTTTTATTGTTTGAGAGAAGGTGAGAGAGAGAGAGAAGGGTCCAGAGCAGTCTCCATAGCTGTGCATCATGGAGGTGAGAACCTTTACCACCGAGCCATTTCAGCAGTTACCAGTTGCACCATAGTTTAACATATGGGTTTGTACAAACCACGGCCAGGATTTGATCCCTAGACCTCACAGTTTTGAGTCAAGTGCTCCACTGCTGAGCTATCCCAGCATCCCCCATATGATAATGTTAATTGTGGGGTCCTACACCAGTTGGTGGATAGCTCTAGGTCACAAGCTAGATAAATTAGACACACCCACTGTAAAATTTCAATGATAAGAAAACTGACTAAAAGATTGATAATGGTTAGAAATGGTTACTTGGTTTTCTCAAGAACTCATAGCTAACATTTTCTGAGTATTTGTTAAAGAACCCTAACTATATACTATATATTGAATCCTATGTGCAAATATTGCAGGGTTAGCTTTTAGTTTTTGTTTTGTTGTGTTTTTCAGTGTTTCCCACCCTCTCCTTTTTTTCTCACTTACACCCAATTGGTTATTTCTCTACTCAATCCATATCCATTCAGTAACAAGATTCAAAAAACCTTTAGCCCTCAAGTGCAAGACAAGTTGCTACAAATGTATTTGTAGTGCTGTTTTCTCTGCATTCTAAAGTTTAAATAAAACTGGAACTGGGGGAGAGAGAGAGAAAGAGAGAGTACAAGCGCAGGTAGAATGAGAAGTCAATCTGGAGAGGGAGCTGGTCAGAAAAACTTTCTGAGGTTCACGGAGCAGTGAAAAGTTCTCTGTTTTTTCACTTGTGGATAACTTGTCATTCAACAGTCAGTCCTCCTAAAGAAAGGGGTAAGGAAACTTGGATATCTTAAATGAAGATGAGGGAAAACAAACAAACAAATAATACAAAACAAAAAACCCTTACCATAACCACAATCAAATTGGCACTGAATAAAATCAATGGGAAATTCCCCTATAGATGTGGTAGTAATAGAACAATGTTAATTTTCTTTCTTTCTTTCTAGTCAACTGTACCTATAGTATTACATTTATTTCTAACTGCACTGGCTTCAACTTTCAGAACAACGTTAAATGAAAATGTAGTAACAGTATACTAGCCATCCTTGTTATGTTTCTAACTTCCAGTATTTCTCCATTAAATTCAACATTGGCTATTAGTCTAAGATACACATTTGTATATTGAGAAATTGTCTTTTTGTGCCAAGATTTTTAAATGCTTATTTAGATATGAATAAACTAGTGAATCTTGTGACTTTTTAATTTATCTCTCCAGTAAGGTGAAAAAGATCTTTTTATTGGTCTTATGAGAGTGATGCATTTAATCCAATTCTGTTCCTAAAATTTAATTAACCGTGGTAATGCTGGACAATTTGAAAAATATAGCGAATCTGGTTTGGAGATTTGACATTTTTATTTCCATGTTTATAAATGATTTGGCTCCTCCCACAACCTCAAAATCCTTATTAGGTTTAGTATTAAGATTATCCAAACTTCAGACAAAACGGCAGCATGATGCAGTTGTTAACAATACAGGCTACCTAAATTCATATCCTAGCTTCATCACTTACAGGCTGTGTGACCTTCAGCAAGTCATTTTTTGCAGGATGATAGAACAAAATGTAAATGCTATAAACCATCATAAGGTAGAAATGAAATAACTAACAAACAATGAGAGGGGAAGGAAAAGAAAAAATTGCTATTTCTTCATATTTTCATATCTAGTCAAAATATGTAATTCAAAGCAGATAAATGCACTCACCTGCTCACTGTTAGATTTATTAATATAAAGTTAAACCCTAAAAAAGATAACACTACCAACTGATATTTAGTAGTGAAGGAAAACATGCTGAGAAAAAGAAGAATTATGTTAGTTTAATCATTGCACAGAATAAGCAGTAAATAGATATGGTCTAAAGCAGGGTTTGACAAATATAGATCACTGGCTAAATCAGGCATAACACCTGTTTTTATAGATAAAGTTTAGTGAAATAGAGCCATACCCATTTGTTTACACACTATCTATGGTGACTTTTTTGCTACTGTTCCAGAGTTTAGTAGCTACAATACAGACCTTATGAGATGCAGACCTAGAATATTTGCTATATTGTCTGTTACAGAAAGTGTTTGCTGACCTCCATTCTAAAGTAATAGAGTATTAAGTATAGTATATAAAATTATAATTATGATAGCCTCTATTAAAAATACAAATATTTCATATTATTAAAAAGTCAGACACACACAAAAGTTGCCTTAAAAGTATAGCACTATGACTGACAGCTGACTTCTCAACAGAAACAAAGAAAACAGTAAGATATTTTCATAGTAATGGGAGAAAATAATTACTACCAGATTAGTTACCTTACTAGATTGTCATTTGAGAATGAAACTAAAATGAAGACATTATTCTGACAGACAAAAATTTAAGGCGGCTTATCACTAACAGATCTTAACTATACAATGTTGAAAAATATGTACTTAAGAAAGCAGGAAAATAATACTAGAAAGAAGGGTGAAGACATAGAAAGACTGATTAACAGAGAAACTAGTAAAGATGTGATTATATCTATATAGACATTGACCATAACAAGCATAATGAGTCTAATTTGGAGATGAAGTTGAAAGGCAGAACTAAAATACTTGATGCAAACGTATGCAAGATAAAAGAGTGATCAAAGAGTTATGGAGCCTATGTGTTGCTTGGTGACACTGAGAATGTTACAGAGATTAATTTAGATTTCAAGAAAATAGTTACTTTAAATTTGGGGATGTTGGGATAGCTCAGCGTTTGAGCACTTGCCTCCCAATTGCAAGGTCTGGGGTTTAAGTAGTTGGCCCTGCCCCATGCAGACCCATATGCTGAACTGAAGTGCAACTGGAAAGCACTAAGATAACTCTGCAGCAGTGAAGGTTCTCGCCTCCCATGCAGGAGTCCCCCAGTTTGGTTTCTGCCCCATGTGGTCCCACATCCACCTGTGTGAAATGAAACCATGTCACAACTATGGAGACTGCTCTGCCTGCCCCGCACCCCTCCCCCATCTTTCTCTCTCCTTTCCTCAAACAATAAATTCTAAAAAAAAAAAAAAAAATTTTCACTTTAAAATTTAAAGAGTAATTACTGAAAGAAATTCCAAAATAGCAGAAAGAGAAAAATGGAAAAAACATTTATAAATCTATTTTAAAAAGGCAGGAAGAGAGAAAACCAATAGCCTAGAAATTACAATGTATCAGAATCTATAAGATATGACAAACTGAAAACTTACTTAGTAGGCAACCCATTAACTAGTCTGAAAAAATAGTACAAAATGCAAATATGTAAAATAAAAGAGTAAACTAACCCTTTAAAAATCAAGAGATTACACAGTTTAGCTCTGCAAATAAAATATATATCATGGATAAAATAGTTATATTTTAAGGAAGAATATAAACTGAGTTCAGGTGAAAATCTAAACGGATAAATTAATATTTAAAATATTATGAAAATGCAGTAGGTAAAATGGTTTTGTTTTGTTCTTTTCAGTTATTCTGATAAACTTGATACTACACTTGATCTTAGACAAAAGGCGGAGAAGTAATTTCTCGTTAAACCTGAAAGAACAAGAGAGAATGATCATATAATCTTTTTCACAAATGATTAAAAAGCATTTGATAAAACTCAATATCCATTCTTAATTAAAAAAAAATACACCCCAGTAGGAGGTATAGATCTTACCATCATAAAACATATCTAACTAAAGCTAAAACGGAAAGCATTAGAAGCATTTCCATGAATGTCAAGAACAGACAAGGATGTCCACTTTCAGTGCTATTATTGTCAGTTGTCCTAGAGGCAGTAGTCATTCCAGTTAGATATGAGTTTTAAAATTAGGAGCAGATAAATAACCATTATCTTAAAATGATGCAATTTGGAACCTGGAAAAACGCTGGAGAAACAATGAAGCAACTATTAAAAACAGTGAGTTTTGTAAGGTGGGTGAGAAAACTGTCAGTATATAGAAGTTCATAACCTTCAATTACACCAAAATAATTGGTTAGAAAGTTAAAGATTAGACATCATTTATATTATGAATAAAATATTCTGTTTGAAAAAATCAAAATCAAAAGACAAATGACAAGAGGGAAATTCTTTGCAAATCATAATAGGCAAAGGACTTATTTCTCTAACATATGAAGGGCTCCTAGAAACCAATAACAAAAAGACTAAGAGCCCCAAATAAATATGGTAAAAAAGCAGGCCATAGAAATGAAAATACAAATGGTTATACTGAGGGCTCTCACTTTAAATTAAACTTCAGATGGGCCCCAAGGCTGCACAGTAATCACAGTTTCTGATTTCAATTGTTCTCACACTTTTCTCAGAGGATTAATTCATACTTTCTGCTCTATAATAAAACATCACCTTCTCTTCCATTCTCATTCTACACTGCTACTAACCAAGTCCAAGTCATCCTGTTTGTCATCTGAACTATTCTAACAGCCTCCTAACTGGTAACTACAGCTGTTCAAGTACAGGAATCATTGATAAACTGAAACACACGCACACACACACACACACACACGTATATACCCATTATTACTGACTCAAAACAATAGTATTTATTTAAATATTTATATAATATACATTTTTTTAAAAAGCAAATATTTAACTGAGCACCTACTATGTACTAAGCACTGTTCAAGTTTGGGACATGACAGAACAAAAACCAGTCTTTGCACTCACAAAATTTTTGTTCCAGATGGGGAGACTAACAACCATCAGGTGGTGACCGCCATAAAAGAAAAAGCAAGCAAGGAGGGAGCACCTATCATCAGTTAATGCTTTCTAAGGAAGATCAGAGAAGCTCTCACTAATAAAATGACATTTGTGCAGACCTGCAAAACTGAGGGATGGAGCATTACAGACATCAAAGTGGGAAACATAAGTCAAGCACTAAAGAAAATAAATTCTAGGCATCAATACTACAATTACAGTGCTTACAAATCTTTAAAAATGTGATAGGGCCTGAAAACTTCCCTTTTATCACAGGTAGTACCTATGTTAAAAAAAGAAACTTTCAGAGTATGCCAGGATAGCTCAGCAGGTTGAGCACTTGCTTTGCAGCCTTGAAGTCTGCGGATCGAGTACCAGTCCCAGCCCCAACCCATGCGGACCCATATGCTGAACTGGGGTGTGCTCCCCATGTTGGGGGTGCAGTTCAGTTCCTGGGGGGCATGCCTCCCATGAGGGAGGTCCTCAGCTCGGTTCCCACCCTGCATGGCATCATGCTCACCTGTGTGGAATGAAACTGTGTCAAAAAAACTAATGGTACAACCATGGAGACTGCTCTGGACCCTCCTCTTCCTTTCTGTCTCTCTGTCTCTCTGTCTCTCTGTCTCTCTGTCTCTGTCTCTCTCTGTCAAAAACAATAAAATAAATCTTTTAAAAAAAAACACTTTCAATCTCCTAAAAGTTTGCCAACATCTGAGAGACATGATTGTTGGCAAATATAAATATCTTCACAATTCTTCACTCTTCTGTTAAATAAAATATTTCAGAAAAAATAAAATAAAAATTCAAAAATAGTTTACACATATTTCAGACATGAGCTAAATTGGTTGTTGTTGGTATATGTGAAGACTATGAACTTCTGTCCATGATAGAGCTAAGCTAAACTCTGAATATTCATACCATGTTTAGTTTAAAAATAAACACAAATAACCTTCCTCCCTCGATTGACCCTCTAAGTTTTGGCTGTTTTTACTGAAAAACATCCTTTTAATTTTATCCTGAAAACAACATGGAGAATAGCTTTCTTTCAAAACAAGTTTTCCCTTGAAGAGAAACACATGTTCCAAGTACAAACAACATTCCAATATCTGACTTAGGCTACTTAATTTCTGCATGACGATGTCACACTTAGCTACTGAACATATTTCTGTAGGTATCTTTTCTTCCATAATTCTGTAAATTAAGCCTTTTCATGGGAGCAGACCCACCATTCTACGTAACAAGAGAACAATAAAGAGAACATCTTTGAAAGATGAATAGTTCCCAGGTAACAAATAACTTCTAAGAGTAATCAAATAATTTTTAAAATAAAATTTACAAGGTAATTTTAAAATCTGTTTCTAAATAAAAAGCATAAGAATAGCCAAGATAAGTTTGAGGAAAAAAAGATTTAAAAGTAAACCAGAATACTAGGTATTTAAAGAAAATACAAAACTAGAATAATTTAAAATGTAATACTGGAAAAGAGAAATAGATAAGCAAAAAAGAAAAGTATCTGAAAACACTGCCATGATCATATGGTGACATTTCATATCAGTAGAGAATAGATGTCACAACTACTCCAAAATAGCATTAGAACAATATTCATTTTGGAAAAAATGGAATAGATTCCAACCACAGATTATACATGTATTAGAGTATCCCTAGCTGCAGTAACAGATAAATACCCTAAACCTCAGTGACTTAATCATCTACTCACTTACCGGTATATCTTTCTCATGTAAAGTTCAATAGGGGGTTAGAAAGGGTTGGGGAATTTGTTTCATACAATCTGGCTGATAGAAACTTCACCATCTTCAAAATCTATCTTGCAAGGTTGCCCAGGATGTCAACAGCTAGCTATAAAACAAGGGAAGACATGTGGAAGATTGCTTGGAAAGCTTTGTGGAGCTGGTGAAAATCATGTAATTAATCATTTTTACCCATATTCCACTGGCCAGGACTGTCTGCCTCCAGGGAGGCTGGGAAATATAATTTATGCTCCTTCCTCAGTGAGACAATCTAAAATCCCATCCAGTTATTGCAACAAGCTCAAGTTCAAGAACTCTGAAAGATGTATAATTCTTTCCATAAGTTCTGGATATAGCTCCTTAAGGTTCAGTGACAATTGCAGTAACACAAGTTATAGACATATTTCTACTGCCACCAGGCCCAACAAACTATGGTAAAGCAAGGACAGGATATTTGCAATAAAATCTGCCATCTGGTAAAGGAAACACGAAAGACAAACAGAAGGCACTAGTCTATAGTAGTTATGACATCCTCTGGCTGGCATTTTGAGTTCCCTCTAATCTGACAGTGGAAGCATCTCTTTGATTTCAACTTTGCTATCTGGAGGAACAACTTATTCAATGTTCTTGATAGCCCTGCATCTTCCCTTATGCAGCTTCTGTCTTTTTTTTTGTTCCCATATATTATTTATTTATTTTTTGTCTTTAAATGTGCTTCTTTTTTCTTTTTTAATTTTTATTTATTGGGGTGACATCAGTTAGGAAAATTATATAACTTTCAGGGATGCTGAGATAATGCATCAGGTTGAACACTTGCCTTGCAATCACAAGATTCGGGGATCGAATCCCAGCCCCAACCCATGCAAACCCATATGCTGAACTGCAGCGCAACTGGTAACCGCTGGAATGGCTCGACAGCGAAGGTTCTTACCTCTCAAGAGGAAGGACCGCAGTTCGGTTTCTGCACTGCGTGGCCCCATATACAGCCCTGTGGAATGAAACTATGTTACAACTAATGATGTACAACTATGGAGACTGCTCTGGGCCCTCTCCCTTTTTTTTTTTTTCTCTCTCTCTCAACAATATAATAAATCTTTAAAAAAATTATATAGGTTTCAAGCCCTATCATTTTTTTAAACATTTGTAAGCAATATAATTGCATTATTAATGACTAGAATTTATTTTCTTTAGGGCTTGACTTTGTGTTTTCCACTTTGGTATCTGTAAGACTCTACCCCTCAGCTTTGCAGTTCTGCACAAATGTCATTAGTGAGAGCTTCTCTGACCTTCCTTAGAAAGCATCTACTGATTATAGTTGCTCCCTCTTTGCTTGATAAAAACATCATCTACTTATCGCATTGTGAGTTCACCAAAGTCTAATCTCCTTCCAACACCATATATTTAATCTTCTTTCCCCTTTTTTACCAACCTTCCTCCCCACCTTACCTTCTGGTTACCACTACATTGTCTGCGTCTATGAGTTTCTGTTTGTTTGCTATGACCATTTGTTGCTTTCAGTTTTATGTCCCACATATGATTAAAGTCAAATGGTTCTTGACATTTTCTGTCTGAATTATTGTATTTTACCTAGTGTGATAATCTCAAGACACATACACTGCTGGTGGGAATGTAAATTGGTGCAACCACCATGAAAAACAGTATGGCATTTACTCAAAAAATTAAGAATAGAGTTACCACATTATCCAGTAATCCCTCTTCTGGCTATCTACCCTAAAAATCTTAAAACATTTATCTGTAAAGATATATGTACCCATATGTTCATTGAAGCATTATTCACTGTGGCTAAGACATGAAAACCACCAGAGTCCTTTGATAGATGATTGGCTAAAGATGCGGTAGATATATAAAATGGAATATTACCATAGAAAAGATAAAATACTGCCATTTGTGACAACATGCAGGTTCTCTTTTGTCCGTTATCGCATTTGAAATAAATGATGGAGACTGTGCCCTCCTTGGGGTCCTTTAGCTTTTGCAACCAATATCATCCCTGAGCAAGTTTGGGAGCCTCAAAATAGAGCGATCCCTCGTTTTCTGCGGTCAATGGGCACCAGAACCTTCCGCAAAAGCTGAAAAACCGCGAAGTAGGATTTGC
>PVKE010008343.1:0-48123 GCA_004027555.1 Craseonycteris thonglongyai | reverse complement strand
CCCACGGCATTTGCATGCGAGATCATCAAAGACCTCCAGCTGCAGTTTCAGGAGCGCTTTTCTGACTTGGATTCAAAGGCAGAAGAAGTGAGACTGTTTCAAAACCCATTTGAAGCAGATGTGGCCAGTTGCCCAGATGAACTGCAGCTGGAGGTCATTGAGTTGCAAGCAAATGACCTCCTTAGGGACAAGTTCAAAGGACTGGTGGGTTTTTACCAGTTTTTGCCCAAGGAAGACTTTCCTAATGTCAAAACTTTTGCATCAAGGTACCTTTCAATCTTTGGAACAACATACTTGTGTGAACAAACATTTTCTAGAATGAAATATGTGAAGAACAATTTGAGAACAAACTTTGATGATAATCTCAGGTCACTGTTGATGTTAGGGACATCAAATCTAAAGCCAGAAATGTCTGCTATTTTGGCATCCAGGAAACAATTTCACCATTCCTACTAATACAGCTGTTCAAGTGTAGTGTATCAACGTGTTATTAAATAATAACTGAATAAAATAATATTAAATAAATAATTAAAAACAACATCTATGTTTTGATTCTTTTTTATTTGGACCTCGAGTGTGTAGTCAGCCCCCAAACTGCTGTTTGATAGATCATGCGGCCCTCAGGCTGAAAAGTTTGGAGACCCCTGGCTTAGAACAACAGAAATGTATTGTCTCATAGTTGTGGAGGCTAAAGTCTGAAATCAAGGTGTTAGCAGAGCCCTGCTCCCTCTGAAGCTCTGGGGAAGGATTTCTCCTTGTCTCCCTAGCTTCTGGTGGTTGCCAACAACCCTTGACATTTCTCGGCTTGTAGCTGCAGCATTTTAGTATCTGCCTATTGAAGCTTATGACATGCTCCCTGTGTGTCTGTGTCCAAATTTCCCTATTTTTATAAGGACACCAATACTATTGAATTTAGGTCCCACCCTAATCTGGTATGACTTCATCATAAATCTGCAATAGTCCCATTTCCATTCACAGGTCATTTTCACAGTTTCTAGGTAGACATAAATTTTTTTTGAGAGGGTGGGGGTGGGGGGGTGGGGGGAACACTAGTCAACCCAGTACAGGGGTGGCTGATATTTTCTTCTTCATATACTTCTGTTTCACCAAAGGTCCTTTTTGCCATCGACATGCATGACTTCTATACCAGCAAAAACCAAACAGAAAACAGAAAAGTGCACTCCCCACTGCTAATACTTTGAAAAATAAAATCAACTGCATTTGGTTGAAGGGGGCAGTGCTGTCCTGGAATGTACAGGAAAGGTTACTCATGCCAATGAGATGCCCTAGGCCCAGGGTCTCCCTACACACCCAGCCATACTCTGGTAAAAACCCAGGGAGGAGGGTTGGAATGGGGATGCCTGGGAAAATGTCTGAGCATCTTTGCTCAGGTCAGGGCTGAGGGTGGAGGCTCATCTGTCTTGCTGTGGGCTGGGCTGCTGTCTTCTTGGCTATGAGGCTTACCCAGAAAATATTATTTAGACCCCCTGTGGCAGCACCCCCTTCCTGAACAAACACAGAAGGGCAGTTTGGAAAAGCACCAATGTGATAACTGAAGCCACCTCACCCTGGCTGAGTAAACCCTGCCTTGGATCTGATGTTGTTTTCCTAAACTTTCTTAGGTACTAGGGCCCTGTGGGAGGTGCTCTCTTTCATGGCAGCCACACCCCAGGTCCTCCTTTATTAGTCACAGCACATACTTAACTCTCTCTGGTTATGTTCTCCTGATGTTCTGCACGTCCCACCACCTAGCAGTCCATGTTTACTCTTCCCCGGGGCTAGCTGGACTACACAGCGTCTCGAGCAACACGTTCTAAAGGAGCAGCTGGGAATCAAGTTTAAATCATGGATTTTCAGCACGACTGAGTTCAAAATCCCTTCGGCATTTTTATTTATGGGTGCCAGGGAGAGAAAGCAACAAGAGAGAAAGAAGTTTAAGTATTTCCCTTAATCAAATGTTCTGTCTTTTTCCTTCGGAAGGCACTGTTGTCTGAGTGATTTTTTTTTTTTTTTTTTCAATGTAAGAGCATGCTATTTGGAGATGGGGGCTCTCACTGGATAATTTGGCTATTAAGAAACAAAAACACAACTGGTTCTTTAAGTTCAATAGGGGAGCTGGCTGTTCTTCAAACAACTGTTCACAGCCTTAAAACTCTAGAATATCAATATCAAGTTCAGTTCCATGTGAATGAGGCAAGGGCTTCTGTCATTTTTCTACAGAGCTGTTTAACCTTTGACTAGGGTAAATGTCAGCCATAGGATAAGAAATAATCTTTTTAAAATGGCTCTGCTGTCAAAAGACTTCTCTTCCTGATCTACACCTAGCCATCATTGACTGAGGACTCCCATTCTGTCCTCCATGTCACAGAAGAGGACACAAAGGCTCAGAGAAGTTGAGGAGCTTGCCCCAAATCATAACTGTTGGCAGCATAATCCTAGGTCTGAATAACTGCAAAGTCTGAAACACTGACGACTACATTGAGTTGCTCCCAAAGAGGGCAACACACCATTAAAGTGTCCTCAGCAGAGGCCAAGGAGAAGAGCAGGCATTTGCATGTGGAAGATGGACACATTTTTTATAACTGCCTTTACCATTCACTTGCTCTATGACAGGGGTGTCCAAAGTTTTGGTTTCCCTGGGTCACATTGGAAAAAGAATTGTCTTGGGCCACACATAAAATACACTAACACTGATAGCTGATTAACTAAAAAATATATATATATATATTGGGGAAACTGGGATGGCTCAGTGGGTTAAGTGCTTGCTTTGTAGCCTGGGAGCCCAAGGGTCAAATCCCAGCCCCGGCTCAGACGAACCCGTGTGCTGAACTGGGGTGTGCCCCCAGTTCAGTTCTTACCGGGGCCTATGTGGGAGGCTCCTGGCCCAGTTCCTGCCCTGTGCAGCCTCGTGCCCACCTGTGGAGTGAAACTATATGGAAAATTAATGATGTACAACTATGGGGACTGCTCTGGGCCCTCCCCCTTCTCTCTATCTCTCTCTGTTTGTCTCTCTCTGTCAAAACACAATAAAATAAATCTTTAAAAAAAATGTAAAAAAATTCTCATAATGTTTTAAGAAAGTTTAGAAATTTGTGTTGGGCCTCATGTGGCCCATGGGCCTTGGGCTGGACAAGCTCTATGACATTCAATAGCTCACTTAAATTTGTAGTATTGTAGGTGACACACTTATAGAACACGATGCTTTTGCTCAAGGTGTCTACCATCACCCAATGTTTCCCCAGCAGGCATCAGAATGCCATGTTTTATGGAGGCTAAAGATTGAAAGAGGAACTGCAAACCATAGGCAGCAGCAATGCCTGGCCAGCCCTGGTATGCCAGAGGCACCTACTCCCACCCAGGGTGCAATTAGAACAGAAGGGTCTTGGGAAGACAGCTCTGACCTCTGTTGTGACCAAAGATTGTGGGAGTGCAAGCCTGGCTTTCCCCAAGACATGCCCTCCAGGCTCACCCTTGTCAGAACTATAGTAGTACTTTCACAGCAAAGTTGTAATTATTTTTAATTAAAATATGCAGAGCAGTACAAATGAAAAAGTAACGATCATCCCTATCCCTGCAACCCAGAATTAGCCAATTTTGACATATTTGTTTCTGGTTTTAATTTACACATTTATACCTTAAAAATACACAAAACTACATGATATATGACTACATTGTTTTTTGAAATAATTAGTACAATATGGAATAAACTAACTCTCTAATGACCACCATTTCAAATCCCAATTCCTTCCTTCAATCAAGAGATACCTTTAAGCTTGGTATGCAGTCTTCCAGCATTAAAAAAAGAAACGCATGCATACATAAAATAGATGGAATTTCTGTGTGCGTGCTCTTTTTACATAAGTAGCAGCATGCTGCATGGATCAGTTTGCAACTGTTTTTCATTCACTATGTTTTTGAGATTCACTCAGTTTGAAACACATACCGTAGATGTAACTTATTCCTTTTAATAGCTTGAATTGTATTATATTGCAGAAATGTTTGTTTTATTTATAGATAAATGCATTTGAGTGTTCACTTTTTTTGCTATTATGAACATATTATTCTCAGGACCACCATGCTGCAAAGTCCTGGTGGTCTGGAAAGTTCCATGCACATGTATAGGTCTGTGCCTTCTGCAGTTGTGCAGTACACAGCCAATTTTGTTGTACTTGGCCATGCCTGTGTCTCCTTCATGCATTCTTTTAATAATATTTACTGAGTGCATAGTGAATGCAGGGCACTGTTCAAGTGTTTTGCTTATATTAATCCCTTGACATACAGAGACAGCTTGGATATGTCATGTGTTTCTTAAGCCATTATAAAAATTGATGTCTCGGAGATGCGCGCAGATTTAATTTGCTTTGAGTACAGTTATAATGCAAATATTATCAAGAAATAATTATATATATTCAGTGTCAAAGTGTGAACTGTAGAAATAATCTCTTTAAGCTGTCTGTTTTAAATTTGTCCAAAAGTGATACTGAAAGCCAAATGGGGTATTTGAGTGAAAACAGTGAGAATAATATTCAACAAATTCGTACGGCTGACTATTCAACAGAAGATTCAAATTCAAGTGAAGGCAGCCCTATCCAACATAATGTTCATAAACATTGCAAGACCTGTATCTATATCAAGCAGTTATGATTGTGATTCAGGAGATGAAGAACGGAATTGAGAAGAAAAAGAAAATACTGTAAATACAAAAGCACTTACCCAAATTGTTGCTATAAATGCTTTAGTTTTGTGAAGACTAGGAGCAAATCCTATGCCTCTTTGTGTTTTGAAACAAGTGCTAAGTGAGGATTCTTTTGAAATGATAACTGTAGAAACAAATAGATAATGCAAGTCAAAAGATAAAGGACCAGAACTCAAGAAAGGATGAGAAGTGGTTTCCAGTAACAAGAGATGAAATGAAAGCATACCTTTCATTATGTATCACAATGTAGCAAGTACAAAATCAAAAATAGATATACACTGGTCAAAAAGAGCAATAATAGAGACACCAATATTTTTAAAAACGATATACCTCACAAGCATTTCCTGGCTATATCACATTATCTTCACTTTGTGGATAGTGAAACTGTATATAAAGAAGACAGAGTACAAAAAGTATGAAATATAGTTGACAATTTGAATAATAAGTTTGAACAATTATACATTCCGGATGAAGATGTCTTCCTAGATGAATCACTGATGAAATTCAAAGGATAACTGGGGTATGTGCAATCTATAGCAACCAAATGTGCCAGATTTGGAATCAAATTTTACAAGCTATGTGAATCCAACACTGAATATGGTACCCGAAAATGTTAAGTTGAAAACTAAATAGTACTTTTTCCTCACATAGAATTTCATTTAATTCGTATGTCAAGGAGTTAATGTATTTAGTTCTATGAGAAGTCCTAAAAAGTACCATTTTCACCATTCTCATTTTTCAATGAGAAAAATAAAGGGTGTGTGTGTGTGTGGGGGGGGGAATCAATTGGCTAAAGTCACATAGTCTGTAAGCTGCACAGCTAGGCTGACTAGACGTCCTGTTTTCAACGGGATGGAAACCAACGGTATTGCCCTGTTTCAAATAGCACACATGGGCAGCCTCCTGACACTGCATTTAGCCCAGTGAGACTAGGCTGACTGTACCTACCGTTTGAAATGAGTAAGTACTGTTGTTTCCTGTCCCATTTAAAACGGAACGGCTGGTTAGTCTATGCACAGCTGACACGGGAACTTGGACAACCTGGCTCCTGAGTCTAAATGCGGAACCACTGCACTGTCTCCCTTAACTCTACTCAGCTGACCTCCCTTTCTAAACTCTGAACCCCAGAGAGCAGGGACCACAAGGAGCCCCGTATTTAGCACCTCCAGTGTCCAGGACACATGCCTGACCTCCTTCAGGGGATCAACTATTGTATTCATCACTTTACTCATGGTTCAATGCTCCTTTCCCAATTAACTTTATTTTCCACTTCCCCAGGTAATCTCCCTTCATAAGCATCCTTTTCCCAGGCCCCTCCCCATAACAAGCTTGCCCCTCCCACAGGTTTTGAAAAAGTGACATAATTTAAGTACATCACAGATGTACAGGGAAGAAATCGTAACGTGTCTCAATTTGGGAAATAATATTTTACCAAAGGGCAGTAAAGAGGACTTGACATTTTGTCTGCCCTCAGGAGGCCCAGTCATACTAACGTCTCGCAACCCTGGACGTCTAGAGCTGAACAGGAGGCACGGTTTTGTTCACACATTTAGTCAAGAGTACTTCCAATCCCGTCCTTCAGCCGTCAGGCACGTAGGCAACTTCCTCTTACAAAGTTGGTGGTTGTAACTGAACAGGTGCAGACTCGAGGGAATGCAAGCTGACTCGAATAAGTGCCCCCTGCCTGTGAGATGCAGTTGATAAGGGACTTCCCCCCTTCATTTTCTGAGCTCAGCCTCCCCAGTCTGCCTTGGGCATGACCCCTTGCAGCTGGTCTCCCAGCCTCTTCTCCAGCCTCCTGACAGCTGGGGAGGGCGACAAGCGAGTGGAGCCAAATGCGAACGAGGTCGTGCGCGGCTCACAGGGGCCAGGAGGTCAAGTTCCCGCTGGGAAAGGACCAAGGGCTGGGCTCTGGGCTGCCCTTCACCCCGCCTGCACTCCGTCCCGGGCCAGCAAGCACCGACGGGGCGAGGTTTCCGAGGGGGTCACCTGGGGGCCATGCAAGCCACGTAACCCAGGCGCCCTGTCCTGCGGTCTGGGCCGCCCCCGCGGGGAGCCGCTCTGCACATCAGCTGCACGCGGAGCTGGGCGGCGGTACGTGCTGGCGGCCCGCGCCGCTGGAGGGAACCCTCCCCTGGCTCCGGGCTGCGGGCGGAGCGCTGACTCACGCTGTCGCTACGTGAGCTGCGAGCCTGGCCAGACCTGGCGGGGCGCCCAGCCCGGGACAGCAGCGCAGGCGCTGCGGGCCTGGCTTTAGGTCGGTCTCGGCGCGCGCGTAGGGGGCACTTCACCCTCTCGCCTGGCTGGTCCCTGGCGATTTTGGTCACCTTTACAGCTTGAGGGCCGCAGCAGGGCTACGATCTTTGTCTGCATCGATAGCACCCGGGAATGTCTGCTAGGCAGGGGGCAACCAGAGCCACCTTAGGTCTCCGTGGGCACACCGGGAAGCTTCGGTTCAGCCGCTCCCTTGCTCCTGGGGCAGTCCGCCCAGGCCTGAGGCTTCGCCTCTGGGTTTGCAGTTTGTAGCATCTGACCCAAGGAAAGAGCCATCCATCCGTCCTCGTGCTCGCTCGCGTTTTTATGTGTTTTGATCTCACTTGATCCCCAAACAACCCTGTAACTGGGGAAGGATGGGAAGGGCAGACACCATTCAATTCATCTGACAGATGAAGAAATCACAGCTTATGTTTAGGCGTTTTACTTGTTGACAAGAGAACGATTTACCCTAACTTCCATATATAGCTCTTGGATAATAAATTTCAGTGCGGGCATAGCCTATTTTAGCGACACCCCCATTATCCTGTGTTCACTGGAAAGACAAAGAGGATACAGAGCAGTGGAGGGAGAGTTTGTATTCCCTACTCAAGTTTTTGCCTTGGTCTTGAAAGAACCCGCAATATCCTGTGTTCCCTGGAAAGACAAGTTAAAGAGGATAAAGAGGAGTAGAGGGAGTTTGTATTCCCTACTCAAGTTATTGCCTCGGTCTTGAAAGTACCCACAATATCTCGGAGGTGTGCCTGTAATAGGTGTGAAATCTTCCCACAGGTGTTACCTTTTGGTTGTTTAAATGGACACAGGTGGGCTTACAGTAAGGCCAGGGTTCACTGACTAACCAATCAGTCCTCCTCAGCTCCCCCAAGTAGGTCCTTGGATGTCTGCCATGGACAAGGGCCGGAATTGGATCCCCTAAGCTGCATCCAAGTCCCTAGGCGTTGGTCATGAACAGGGACACGCAGCAGCACGGTTCACACACCGTTGAGCTTCAGATTATCCTCACTTTGCCACTTCATGGAGTTGCTATGAGGCTCCAGGTGAGACTGCACATGAAGGAATCTCCTTGACTACTGTGGCCCACAGAAATTAAGGTGGGAATCTTTTCCGTGGTCATACAATATGAGGGTTGGGGAATGAGAAACACTGTCCCTCTCAAAGAAGTCTGTGTTCTCTTGTTTGCTCATGTGTAAACCATGGGGAGCACAGTTTCCATAGAGTCAACAGATACAAAAATGAGATTAATTCTCATGGAAATCCTGCCTTTAGACACAGTCCTAGGTTATAGGATCTTGACTGCAAACACAGAACTAAGCCACTTGAAGAGCACGTTTGAGTTTTGCCTATTTGAGGGTTTTGTTCTAATTTCTTTCTTTCTTCTCTTTTTCTTTTTTCTTTTTGGCAGGGTTAGGGAGTTTGCCAAACTCTTTTTAGATTATAAAAGTAATACGTACTCTCATAAAAAAACAACAACACTAAAATATGAAGGAAAAAAACCCTTTATAATTCAACATTCATAAACCAATACTGTTAGTATTTCAGGTATATTTCTTTCTAGGCATTTTAATGATTCATTTTAATATACTTGAGACCACAATGTACGGTATGTTTTTTTATGTTACAAACCTTGTTTAACACTATATCATACACATTTCCCCATGTCACTAAACGGTAGTCAATTTAATGAATGCATTATATAGTTTTTAGCAGTTCCCTGATTGTTGGAAGTTTAGGTTATTTCCATTTTGGGGCTAAACAATACTCCAGTAACTATCTTTGTGCATAAATATTTGACTACATTATTTATTATCTCCTTAGCATGGGTTTCCTGAAGTGGAATTTTTAGGTCAAATGATATAAAACGTTTTCATGACAGGATCAAAAGGCAGGGACTATACCTGCCTTTTTAACTTCTGCATTGCTAATGTCCAGCATGGAGTTCTTTCTTTTTCTTTTGTTTTTTAACTTGGAATTTTAATTGTGTACATAAATAGCAACATGAGAACAAGGAGTTCTAAGGCTTGTACATTATCTCTAGGTGCCCCTTGTAGTACGGCATCAACCAAGAAGGAGTTATTTCTTAATGTGGGTGCATGCATGCGCATGCGTGAATGAATGAATGGAAAGTTTTTGCTTATGGCAGAATTTTCCTAGGAAATATCAAAACAGAAGATTATGTTTCATCCTAAGTGGTTCTAACCAGATGATGCTAATAAAGGACCATAAACTTTAAAGCGCCCTCCCTCCCACCTGGCTGAAGACTGCCCTGAACAATGAGTAGTAGGACTCATTTAAACCTACTGCCTATCCAGAGCACTAGTTTTCAGGGCTTAATTAGAACAACCACCCAAACTTCCCCTTTCCGGCACTTGAAAAAAACAAAACAAGAAAACCCCCCTGGACTTTTTCCTAGTCAGGGTTCTACTTTGCAAATTTCTCCACTGGTGTGTTTGTCTAGTATTAGTAGATTCAGCTATGATTTAAAAAAAAAAAAAAAAAAAAAATCTTCCCCTCCAAAATCTCTGGTGATCTGTCTTTATTCTTTTTTATTTTATTTTATTGTTTTGACAGCAAGAGAGACAGAGACAGAGAGAAGGGGGAGCGCCTAGAGCAGTCTCTGTATTTGTACATCATTAGTTTTCAACATGGTTTTGTTCCACACAGGTGGGCGGGTGCTGCGCAGGGTAGGAACCAGGCTTGAGGGCCTCCTGCATGGGAGGCATGCCCCTATGAGCTGGGGGCCAAACTAGGGGCCTACCACATGGGAAGCTCATCCTAGTGAGAACTGAACTGGGGGCCACACCCCAGTTCCTCATATGGGTCTGCACGGGCTGGGGCTGGGATTCGATCCTTGGACCCCAAGGCTGAAAAGTAAGTGCTTAACCTGCTGAGCCATCCTGGTATCCCTGTTTTTATTCTTTGACAAATGAGTATTGGCAAATTGAAATCCATAAAATTTGTAGCAGGCTATAGTTTAACCAGCAGTTTCTAAGTGTTTTATTTCCCCTTTGCTAATATTGCATATTATCATTTTCATAACCTTTGCTATTTAATGGTTTTAAGATGTGAAATTTTTTGCTTATAAAATAACCTACACTGAATTTTTTAAAAGAAATGTTGTGATTATTATATTCTTACTTATTTATTGAGATCTTAGTGATTTTTTGTCAGTTTGTATGACTCTTTTATACACAAGGATACTGCAGAGTAAATTGCTCATAATGTTTTTAAAATGAAGCAACATTGGGAAGATCCTGATGCAACACATTATTTGTAAATGTTTGAAGTAATTGTGTGTCTAATGACTACTGGAGGTGTTCTTAGGTAAATGGAGGGTGTCTTGCCACTGGAATGATCTAAGTAGCCTCTGTTTGGTCCCTTGGGAAGGAACAAAACTTCTAATGAGAGGTTGGATTAGAGTTAGTTCCCTTAAAACCTTGAGATTTTATGATTCTATCACTTGTCCAAGGTATAAGGCTAATAAAGTTTTGGGGGCTAGTTTTCTTTCCATTACTCTGTAAGATCAACCTGATCCTACAAGAACCAATAAATAATTTCTGGAGTCTATTGCCTTCACACTTGGCCCTTGAAAAATGTGAGGATTATAGGTGTCAACCCCACAGCCCCCCTGCCCCCTCCCCACAGTCAAAATTCGCATATAACTTTGACTTCCCCCGAATTTAATTTCCAATTAGCCTACTGTTGACCAGAAGTTTTACTAATAACATAACAGTTGATTTACACATATGTATGTTATATGTATTATAGGCTGTATTCTTCCAATAAAGTAAGCTAGAGAAGAGAAAATGTTATTAAGAAAATCAAAAGGAAGAGAAAAATTATTTTTTTGTACTGCATATATGTTATTTATTGAAAAAAATTAGCATATAAGTGGGCTCTTGCAGTTCAAACCATGTTGTTCAAGGGTTGACTGTATTTACACTTTTTGAGAAAGCTCAGGGTGGTTGAAGAGTGTAAATGTGCTTTGCATTGCAGCTGTATCCTGGCCTGTTAGCACTTCATCAGCATTAAATTGCATTTCTACTTAAAGTTTTTACATGAATAACATTGATTTTGAAACCTTTTTCTAATTTAACTTTTTTGTCTCTTCTGCATAATAAAAGTCTGTACACTTATATCTTACATATTTATTCTTTTTTAAATGTACTTTATTATAGATTACTTATTTATATACATACAACTATATATATAGTTGTACATCAAAACCATAGTACTTTACTTTTGGGTAATTTAGGGATTTTTTTTTAAAGGTGATTTCTTATGTAGTTTTCAGTTGTGTCAACTTTGTAACTACACCCAACACAGAAACCAGCTCCATGGTGATGTGTCTATAGATTTCTATTGCAGATGTACATGATTGCTGAGTCTTGACATAAAATAATGAGTAGATCCCATATGCATTTATTATATACTGTGAGAGCTATCTGCATTCTGACAGCTTATATATTTCTCTTATTGGAATGCTCATTATTGTTGTACCGTAATTGCATATTTTGTGATTCGTCTCCCCGTCTCCCCTATGGGTTACAAGGTTTTTGGAGGGAGGGAGCAAGTAGGGCCTGAGCCTGTTGTATCCTGGCACTCGTTTTAGTGCCTGGCATCCTGTAAGATCTTTGCTGAATGGAATTGGATGTAATAAATTACATGTAAAAACTAGGCATGGAATATGCAAGAGGTTATGGATTTAGTGTGTATTGAGAACGCCATCTGAGCAGGCTCTGGACCTGTGCTTGGGGATTTGAGCATCTACTAGGAGCTAGACACTAAGCTGTCATATCAACACACGTTACCTTTTCAAACCTCACTGCTACTCTTTAAGAGTTTGTAGTTTCTTACAGAGGAGGAACCCATGGCTTATCAAAGTCACTTATCTTGTTGATTAGTAAATGGCAGAACTGGAATTGGCTCTGAGTTTATGCTGGTTTGGAAAATCCAGGCTCTTTTCTCTTGACCAGGACGCCTACAGTAGGCATCCCAGTCTGGATGGGGCAGAGCTGGGCAGGGAAGTTGTGCTGATTTAGAAGACGACTTGCTTCCATCGACCTAGCTGACTGTTGTCTTTGTATAGCTCCTCTCCATACCCTTTTCTAGTCTTTATGCCCCCTGCTCCAGCTCCCCTCCCCACTCAGAGCCCACTGCCCTCACAATGCCTCCCCTCCTTGCAGAGCTCACTTTTGACCTCCTCTAAACGTGTCACATACGCTCTCCTCCCAGTCCAGCTCTGGTCCCTAGTATTCTTTTATCTAATCTGATAAACTCTCTTGGAAAAAGAATGGGATAATTGTTTTATAAAGTTTCCCCTCCTCCTCATGTGCTGTTAAGTACAAATGCTAGTTGTAGGGATTTTAAAATTGGGAGAGAGGCATTGGGCTAAAGGATATTCTGTCTCTTCAAATGAAACAAAAGGAGGCAGTCACTTATTCTCTGAGCAGGACACACAGAGCCCTCAGAGCTCAGGGACAATAGTAAGCGTTAACATCTCATTTGTTCAGCAAATCCACGTGAAGGTCTACTGTGTACAAGTGTTCTAGGTGCTTAACATATATTAATGCTTTTAATCCTCTTAACATCTGAATGAGGTAGGTGCTAACTTTGTTGTCCATACAGTTTGTGAAAGGAGGGTTGGGACTAGAACCTGTAGGTCTGACTCTGGAGCCCCAGGACACTCAGATCAGTAGGAGGTGAGAAACCAAGGAGAGAAGGTGAGGTAGGGAGGAAGGTAGGAAAGAGGATAAGCAAAAAAGAGAGGCTTTTAACAATGACTTAGGAATTTGACTGGGGGTGAAATAAAAAGTAAGGTTTTCAAAACAGTGAACTGTTTTGAAATCCACTAAGGGGTTAGTTTGGAGTAATTAGAGCCGGGAAGAATTAGCACCTTGTGCCAAGGGGGCAGCCAATTGTGTAGGCAGGCTCTGCTTGAACAGGTGCCTGAAGCAGTGGGAATACCACTGGGCAGGGATCCGCCCCTCTAGTTCATTACAAGTAGTTTATTGTTGGGTGAAACTCTCTGGAAGCATAGCCAGATGGGGTGGAATGCAGAAAGAGTCCACCAAGGGATATTAAGGGGGGAAGATTCCAGGCTGGGACTGTGAGCCAGACAGAAGGAGGAAAGGAGCTTTTCCTGGTGAGCGGATTCCACAGAAATGGAAGTCCATATATTGACCTCCAACAGCCAGAGGATTGTAGGAAGTGGCCTGGTCCGACTGGGATCATTAAGCTGAATGGGTGTGGATTCCCTGGAAGCCTCCTTATTGTTACAAAGCAATTATTAACTTAAGCTGTATTAATTTCTCAAAACATGAGTGTTTCTGGAAAAGAGATTTGGAAGATGTAGGAGAACCATTTTCCTGGGTACGTGCTAGGGTGATTAACCGTCCTGGTTTGCCTGGAACTATCCCACTTTTTGCACTGGAAATCCAGCCCTCCCTTCAGAGCACTCAGGACTCTGCTCACATGCTACCACCTCCTGATAGAGGCCTTCCTTGACCATTATCTGAAATAGCATCCCACACCCATCCCCAATGGTCACATCCTCCCCTCTTAACTTGATAACACTTACACTCCCTGAAATCACCTTGCCTGTTTGCTTATTGGCTCTTCTTCAAAACTAGCATATAAGCTTCAGCAAAGCAGGGACTCTGGCTTGTTCATTATTGTATTTCCTGCACAGGGCTGGGCACACAAAAGGTGCTCATCAAATATTTGTTGAATGAATGAACACTTTTTTTTTTTAGTTTCCAGCATTTCAGTTCTGGATATACAATAGTGAGCAAACCCAGAAATGGTCCTTGCACTCATGAAGCATACAATTCAGTGGAGGAGAGTGACATTAATGACATATTTTCACATATACAAGTAAAATTACAACTGGGGTGAATGAACCAATGAATAGAGGCCTAAAGGAGAGGTACTGAGGCTTTGAGAAAGTATGATGTTTGGGGGTGGTGGTGGGGGGGGGAGGCTGGGGTCCAGGGCTAGTGAAGGCTTGCCCAAGGAAGTAAAGATTGAGTTGAATCTGAAGGTTGGAGAAAAAAATGTGTTCTAAGAAGACGAAACTACACGTACAAAAATCCTATGGCAGCATGGAGTGGCCTTGCTTGGGGAAACAGCTGGCCCTATGGTTAGAGTGCAGAAAGCAAGGGGACTCACAGTACACTGTGAGGTCAGGCCACTTGGGACCTTGTGCATTGGAAGCCTTTCTAAAAGGATCTGGCTGATTTTTTCCCAGAAGAGTGGTGGGAATCGTTAGAGGATTTTAAGCAGGTGTGTGTGTATAGTGATTAATAATTTTTGAGGTGAATATTTAGTAGATTATCAGAGTTCCTCCATCCTAGTGGCTAAATGGTTAAAACTACTCAGGGAGGAGACAAAGTATTCATATGTATAAAAGTTAGCTAATAGCCTTAGTTCTTCTTTTGTCTGCAGATGGACTAAATTTCTGTAGCCTTTACAAGGGCAGAAATATGAGGAATGAAATTTGTGGCCAAATAGTTTCTTGAGGAATCTTTCTAGAACTTGGTACTCAATAATGAACCTAAAACTATGAAGCCATTGCATTTAAAGCACTCCTCTGGGCTCTATGGGCAGAGATAAAGAAAACCACATGAATGTCCTTCCTCCTTAGGGAGCTTAGATATTTAATGAGATGTATGCAATGAAAAAAAGCACAGGACAGATCCAGAAACAAGTTTGCCGAGAACTACTTCCTAGAGATACCCAGACACGTGTTAATGTACAACCTCCTGAGAGCAAGGTCCACGGCTGAATCATTGTTTTTCCTCCCATAGAAGTTGGCCAAGTGCCTTGGCCAAGAGATGTGCCAAAGGAATGAAGCTGAGCCTAATCGTCTCAGGAAAGATGAGCAATTAGTCAATAAGCAAGTCAGGCCTCTAGTGACATTTCTATTATAAAAAGTGCTTTTAAAAGAATGTAAACTCTGTGAGAACAGAGTTGTGTGTCCATTTTTTGGTTGTTCACTGCTGCGTCCTCAGTGCCTAGTCAATTTTCACTCAATCATAGTTTTGAATAAATGAATTCATTAGTTTAAGTGAGAACCTCTGGAGTGATCAGAGGGTTTAGTGAGAAATTGGGTAAGGAAAGTAATGGTCCTTCCATTTGATGGGATACTATTCATTGTCTAAAGGGGTTGTTAAAGAAGAATGTTTACTAACTAGGTGAGGTAGTGAAAGCATAGGCTTTGGAAGCCATCTATCTAGACCGGAGCCCAGTTCTGCCCTCACTAGTTGTGTGACCTTTGGGAAGTTATTTAACCTCTCTGTAATGTAGTTTCCTCAACTATAAAATGTGTATAATCACAATGCATACCTCAAAATGCTTACGAGAATTAATGAGTTAATACATAGAGTTACTGTATATAAAGTATGTAGGACAGTGCTTGCTATGTAGTAAACACTCAGTGAGTGTTAGGTCTAAATGTTTTACATATATTGACTTAATCCTCATAACAACCCTATGAAGTAGGCACTGTCACGGTCCCCTTCATATAGTACATGATAAATAATAGTAATTCCTCTGAATTGATGGGTAGAAATTGATTTTCTAGAGAGGAATGACATGATATAATCTATCTATATCTATCTATCTATCTATCTATCTATCTATCTATATCTATATCTATCTATATCTGTATATAATTTTATTGTTTGAGAGAAGATGAGAGAGAGAGAGAGAGAGAAAGAAAGGGGGAGGGCCCAGATCAGTCTCCATAGTTGTACATCATTAGTTGTGACATAGTTTCATTCCATACAGGTGAATGTGGAGCTGCGCAGGGTGGGAACCAAACAGGGGGCCTCCCGCATGGGAGGCAAGAACCTTCGCCATCATCCCAGTTGTTACCAGTTGCACCACAGTTCAGCATATGAGCTTGCATGGCCAGGGCTGGGATTCAATCCCTGGACCTCACGATTGCAAGGCAAGTGCGCAACCTGCTGAGAGCTGTCCCAGCACCCCCTAATTTATATTTTAACAGGATCACTGTCTGCTGCATTGATGACAGACTGAAGAGGCTGAAATGAAGTAAAGCCAGGACCAAGGAGACCATGTAGGGAACTCTAGCAAGAATCCAGGTGAGGTACAATGTTGGCTTGTATTGGGGGTGGTAGCAGTGCAGGTGTTGAAAAATAATCTGATTTAGGATATCTTTTGAGATAGAACTCAAATAATTTATTGATGGAATGGATGGCAGGTACGAAAGAGATGAGTCATGGGTAACTGCAAGATTTTGGATCCAGTCAACTGGAAAGATGATGCCATTTACTGAATGAGGAAAGAGAGCAGGAGAGTAGAGTTGGAATGTATAGTTGGAGATGCCTATTTGTTACCTGGGCTGAGATGATGAATAAGCAGATGGAAATACTAGTCTGAAAGTCAGGAGAGAGTTCTGGGCTGGAGATGTGGGAGCCATTAGCCTACAGGTGATATCAAAAGCTACGTGAATGGATAAGATTCTTAAGGCAGAAAATAGAGATGGAAAGCAGAAGTCCAAGGATTGAACCAAATCTGTAGGGGTTGGGGAGATGAGGAAGAACCAGCAAAGAGACTGAGGTGGACCAGCCAGTGAGGTGGGAGCATGTCACAGATCCCGGTAGCCAACTGAAGAAAAGACTTTAAGTGTTTTATGTGCTTTTCAATTTAATCTTGGAAACGTCACTGTCAATGACTCCTATGTCCATGTCAGTGATGTCACAGGCGAAGAAACTAAGGCTCACAGAGGTTGGGCCAGAATGCAGAGTTTATAGCAGAATTGGTTAGAGATCCGATTCCATGTCCAGTCTCTTTTATTGCGCCTCAACTCACTGTACCCCTAGCCCCTCTTGGTTGGAAGAGGGAGACTTGCCCATCACTTTTGTTAAATGGCTGTCCCCACCCCCAAATGGTTTGTTCTAAACTAGTCATTCAACTTATCTGCCTTGGTACAAGTATTAAAGAAAGAGTACTGTAAAAGAAGACCAAACAGGAAGAGGTTAGGCAGCTCTATTGTCAACAGCAGAAGGATGTGATAGGATTAGGGAAATCTGCACAGGGATTTCAGTTTCGAGGTGCTTGGCCTCATGATAGTTGATGAGAATGATTATGAGCTTGTGATCAGGGCCTCAGAGGATCAGTTGTGTAGAGGTGTGTATGTGTGTGTGTGTGTGTGTATGTGAGAGAGAGAGAGAGAGAAGTGAAATCACTCACCAATCTGATCAGCCTCCTTTGGCTTTGTGGACCCTGGGGTGCCTAAACCCTCATAGGCCTTCAGGACTCTACAGGGAGAACCCTGAGATCAGGTAGCTGAAAAGAGACTGGGTGGCCCCACTATAGAGGAAGAGTGCGTTCTTTCTCTGCTCTTTCCCTGATCGATACAGAGAGGAGGGGGCTATGGCAGAGGCCATCCATAAATTTAAATATGCTGTATCTATTACATCTTTTATTTTTTAGTGGCATGAACTTGAAATTGTGAAAACATAGTTGGACAAAATTGTGAGGAATTCCATGGTGAATTCCATATCTTTAAGAGCTGTGGTGCTAAAAGGATAAGAAAAAAATATTCACAATAGAATGGAGTAGCGAATAGATCAGTTAAAACGAATCAAGTGGTAATCTGGTGAGAAAAGAGTTGGAAAAGGCGTTACCTCAGTCTTTAGGAGGTGAGCTGTGAAATGAGGCAACTCAGAAATAGACCTCCGTGTGTTGGTGGTGTTGCCAAAGGGTCCTCTCTGCTTATTAAAAACCTAATCCATCTGAGATGGTATTTCCAAATGCTCAGGAAGGTAACCTAGGATTATGTAAGATGTCGTTGTTTTCTTAGAGGTAAGCAATTAAGAAAACAATTAAGACTATTTTTTGGAGCAATTTTGTGTTCAGTTTTAGAACAACAAAATTGAGGGCTAGGTACAGAGATTTCTCATATACTGCCCCCATCCCCAGACATAAATAGCCTCTCCCATTATCAGCGTTCCCCATCAGAACGGTACATTTGTTATACTTAATGAACCTGCATTGACACATCACAGCCACCCAAAGTCCATAGTTTATATTGCAATGTCATTATACATTTGTCTAAACTCATAAAATCACCAAGAGCAAACCAGAATGACTATGGACTTTAGGTAAGCATTTTTAATTCTGCAAACATTTACAAATAAGTGTAGAAATATTTAAGATAATCATCAAGTTCATAATTTTTAGGACTTGTACACATCTAGTATTTTCAATATTTGCTATATTTAAGGGAAGTTGGCCCATTAGAGTAATGATCATTCTTTTGATACTAATTTAAAATATGTAATTAAGAAATTAATTTAGTTTTGTGATTTTAAATTAAAAGACATTCTAAGTTTACTATTTGTATTGAAATATTTGAGAGTCTCTAAGATTTAGCATACTTTTTAATATTTAACTTATTAAAACAAGAAGAGGTTTTTAGACAATCGACACATTTATAAGAGAGATTTAATATTTTAAATATATAAACATTGTTCAAAATGTTTGAATGAGTTTCATAAGCTAAATTTATAAATGGAATAAAAATTAAAAGGCCTCTTAACGGTGATTAACATTTGCTATATTTATAAAGAGTAATCAGATCTCTAAATTGAACTTAAAAGTTTAAGGAAGACCTAGGTTTTTGAGCTTGTAACTTTAACAGATTAAGGTTTAAAAATCAAAGTAGCTCTCTATAATCTTTTCTATACAAAGAGAGCGTCCTTGAGATTAGCAAACAAAGTCCGTTACTCTATCAAAGGCCCCGCAGCCTGCTCCTGGACATCTTGTTCCTCCACGTGTTCAGTGACACCAACTGTCACATCACTTGCCCTGAGAGGACAACTGAGTAAGGTAGGAGCCTGTGGGGGAAGAGGAGAGCCTTGGTGTCTGGAAGCTGAGGAGGCAGAGGCAGCCCTACTCTGTTTTGCTCAGGGGCATGTTGACCCAGCACTTGGGGGCAAAAGAACTCAGAGCTAGAAGACAGTTGGGGAAGCAAAATGCAAGACTGGACTACAGATTAAGAGGAAACTAGAAACCAACAGAGCAACCAAAGATGGCTGAAGCTGTGAGCGCACGTATAGGAGAGGATTGTTAATTTAGCATGAAACCATTGTGGTTATTGTTTCATTTCACAGATGAGGAAACAGAAATAAGTGGTTAAATGGCTTGCCAAGATCTCATGGCTAGTTAGAGGCACAGATGAGATTGGGGACTGAATCCTTTAACAACTCCTAGTTCAGGATTCTTTTGAGAGAGAGAGAGAAAGAGAGAGAAAGGGAGAGGGAGAGAGACAGAGATCGATCAACTACAGGACAAATGGCTTTGCTGGGGAGGATAAAGTCAGAGCATGGGTTGGTGATTCTGGTTTTATAATTTGACTGAAGGGGCGCCGACTGACTTCCAGAGCTTTGGATGGAAATTGCTTAATTTTTAAATACACATACTTTCTGCATCAGACTTAAAAGTCTCTCCTGGATTCTGGGCCTGAATCCTGGGCCTTTCAAAGCACCCTAGTTCTAAGGGGAGTGTCCTCAGGACTAAGGTTTCTTATCCTGGTAGAGGTGTTTGAAGGAACACAACTCTGAGGCCCTCTCTGAGGCCCTGTGCAAAAATCCTGATGTGATAGCATCCAGCTGGAGTAGGTCAGGGTGGGAGTAAGAGAAATGGTGGTGGGCAGCAATTGCAGTTGAGGGTAATGGGCCTGGTGAGGAATGAGGGACAGATAAGTCTGTGCATCCTAGAAAACAGAAGGTTTCTGAGTAAGGAGGGGATATAGGATCTGATATAGCAAGGCTTCCCCTGGAGGTAAAGAAACAAGGAGAGGTACAAAGGAACTGCCCTTGAATTTCAACCTCCAGGTAGCTCTCCCAGTAAAGGAGCTTTAAAAGGATCTCCCTGAGGTGGCTGAGGGAGCTCTAAATGAGGGACATCCCTAGGGAAGACGGCAATGATGACATCTAGAATTGTGTAAAGTACAAAGAGTCCCGCCCTCATTTTGCTTGTTCTTCCCATGGCCCTGACCACAGGTAATATGTTTAATAACATGTCTTACATCTGGGCAGGTTTGCACAACTATTGTAAAACCTCTCGCAATAACCTTTCTAGGAAGACAGGACAAGTAGCAGTATCCCCATTTTATGACTGAAGAATCTAAAGTCCCAAAAGAATAAAAATGTGCCTAATATAAAAAAAAAACCTAGAAAGTGGCAGAATCTGATTTCCTAACTCAAATCCACATTTCCCCCCTTCTTCTGTTCTTCCTCTCTTCATTCTCTTTTTTCTTTTAAAGCCTTTATGTTTTGTATGGTGATATAGTATCCCGGTTAAATGTTATTAAATATATTAAGATAGAATAAAATACAAATAAATAAAGGAAAACTTAAAAAGTAGAAAAATTATAGTTCTAATCATTAGAGATCTTCGCTAACACCATGGATATATGTCATTTTAGATTCTTTTCTATGTGTACAATAGAGATAAATATGGTTTCATAAAACTCATAATTCTTGTAGCATGCATTTTCTTTCTTTTTTTTGCATTGATCAAAGGAGGAAAAATGAACATTTAGTTTTATTTTAATAATTTTTTTTATTTTTCAATTACAGTTGACATAGTTTCAGATATACAGCATAGTGACTAGACATTTATATAATTTACAACATGATCCCTTCAATAAATCTAGTACCCATTTGACATTCTACACAGTTATTACAATATTATTGACTATATTACTTTTACTACACTTTACATCTCCATTAGTATTTTGTAATCGCCAATTTGTACCTCTTAATTCTTCTTCATTTTTACCTGTTTCCCCAATCCTGCTTCCATCTGGCAACCATCAAAATGTTCTCTGTATCTATGGGTTTGTTTCTGTTTTGTTTATTTGCTTATTTTGTTCTTTAGATTCCATGTATAAGTGAACTCATGTGACATTTGTCTGTCTTTGTCTAACTTACTTTACTCAGCATAATACCCTCTAGGTACATCCATGTTGGTGCAGAAAGTAAAATTTTATTCTTTTTTTTTTTTTTTTTAAAGATTTTATTGATTTTTGACAGAGAGAAACAGAGACAGAGAGAGACAGAGAGAAGGGGGAAGGCCCAGAGCAGTCTCTATAGTTGACAGCATTAGTTTTCTATATAGTTTCATTACACAGGTGGGTGTGGGACTGCGCAGGGCAGGAACTGGGCTGGGAGCCTCCCGCATAGGCCCCGGTGAGAACTGAACTGGGGGCACACCCCAGTTCAACATGTGGGTCCACATGGGCTGAGGCCGGGATTCGATCCTCGGTCCCTGGGGCTTCAAAGCAAGTGCTCAACCCACTGAGCCATCCTAACTTCCCCTATTCTTTTTTATGTTAAAATATAATGTTCCATCATTTTATTTATACACACACACACACACACACAGATATATAAAGATATATACATATATATACACATATATACATACATATATTCACTTGTTTATCTATTCATTCCTTGATGAATACCCAGGCTGCCTCCACATCTTGGCCATTGCAAATAATGCTGCAATGAACATATGGACGCACATGTTCCTTCAAAGTAGTGTTTTGGGTTTCTTTGGATAAATACTCAGAAGTGGGATTACTAGGTCTTTCTTTGTCTCTTATTATAGCCTTTGTTTTGAAGTCTATTTTGTCTGGTTATAAGTATTGCTACCCTAGCTTTTATTTTTCATTTTTATTTTCATGAAATATCTTTTTCTATCACTTTACTTTCAGTCTGTGTGTATCTTTCAATCTAAAGTGAGTTGCTTATAGGCAGCACATGTAATGGTCTTGTTTTCTTACCCATTCAGCCATCCTGTCTTTTGATTGGAGTATCAATCCATTTACATTTAAATTAATTGTTGATAGATATATAGTTATTGCCATTTTATTATTTGTATCTGTGATCTTTTTCCTCCTTCTTCTTAAAGAAATCCCTTTCACATTTCTTGTAATACAGGTTGGATGGTGATGAACTCCTTTAGTTTTTTCTTGTCTAAGAAGCTCTTTACCTGTCCTTCGATTATAAATGGTAGCCTTGCTGGTTAGCATAATCTTGGTGTAGACACTTACTTTTCATCACTTTGATTGTTTAGTGACAATCCCTTTTGGCCTGCACATTTTCTGTTAAGAAATCAGTTAACAGTCTTATAAGAGCTCCCTAGTAGGTAACTAACTGCTTTATTCTTATTACTTTTAAGATTTTTCTCTTTGTCTTTAACCTTTGGCAATGTAATTATGTTGCATCTTGGTATGGGCCTCTTTCAGCTCATCTTGTTTAGGACTTTCTGTACTTCTTGGGCTTATAAGTCTATTACCTTCATCAGGTTAGGAAAATTTTCCATCATTATTTCCTCAAATTGGTTTTCAATTCCTTGCTCCGTCTTTTTCTTCTGATACCCCTACGATATGAATGTTGGTATGTTCGATGTTGTTGCAGAGGCCCCTTACACTGTCTTCATTTTTTTGGATTTTTTTTTTTTCTGCTGTTCTGATTGGATGTTTTCTGCTACCTTATTTTCTAAACCACTGATTTAATTCTTTGTTTCATCAATTCTACTGTTGATACCCTCTAATGTGTTCTTCATTTTATTTATTGTATTCCTTATTTCCGACTGGTTCTTTTTTATGTTTCCTATCTCTTTGTTGAAGTTCTCACTGAGATCGTTAAGCATTTTGAACTCTGCACCTGGTAGATTTTTCTGGAGCTTTGTTCTGTTCTTTTATTTGGGGGATATTTCTTTGTCTTCCCATTTTGGCTGCATCTCTGTATTTGTTTGTATGTATTAGGTAGAGCTTCTATGCCTCCCAGTATTAATAGAGTGGCCATATGTAGTAGATGTCCAGTGGTGCAGACTCCCTGGTCATCTGAGCTGTGTCCTTCAGGTGTGTCCCTTGTGTGGATTGTGTGTGCCCTCTTATTATAGTTGAGCCTGGTTGCTATTTGCGTGTCAAAGGGAAGGATTGACCTTTAGGCTGATTGATTTTGAGGACTGGCTATGACTGCAGTGTAGGAGCTGTTATGCAGAGGCTGACCCTAGAGAGTGTGATTTGCTTTAGAGGTGATCTAGTGGCTGCTCAGTGTGCCCTTTGGGCGTGTTGTCCTTGGAGGTGGCCAGGTGATGCTCCAGCTTGGTCCAAAGCTGGCCACTGGGTGTGCCAGCCTGGGCCTCCTGGGAGGGGCCCCACCACAGTCGAAGTTCAGCTACAGCTTGTGCCCTGCCTGTGGCTACCTGTCATGAGCCATAAAGCAATCCATAGATGGCTGCCACTAGTGCTGGGCTTGGAGGTGCCTCAAGATGCCAAGCCACTAACTAAGGCTGGCTGTCACTAGTGCCGGGCCTGGGATTGCTCAGCTGGAGGTATAGGACACGCTGAAGCCAGATGCTGCTTTTTTTTGGGTTTTTTTTTTGGTGACCCTTTGAGAGATTTTAGAAAGTCTGCAGCATGAGCTAAGACATGCCATTTGTACATAAAAACCATTGGAAATGACTTGATTGCGCCTAAACATTGAGTGGGGCAGGGTTTCAGGGACTCACCAGGGCAGGGAAAACAGTGCTATCCTGGTTGATGGAGACTCCGATATGGGGCCTGCCTGCAGCCAGGGAAGGGCAAGGGCTCAACAAAGGAATAATGACTTCTGCCACCACTTCTCTTTGGGAGAAAGCTGCCCCTCCAGCCCTTCCCTGAAGCCAGACAGTTTATTTCTTCCCTGTATGTCCCTGGCACTTTTGAGCTGCTGCCCTAGCACTGGAACTCAGAGCAAGTAAGACCATCAGCGAGCAAGTCCTTGCACAGGCCCTTCAAGAGGAGTGCCTGGGACTGCAACCACCTTCTGTCTTACTCAGCCACAATCTCTGCTGGTTTTTGCAGCCACAGTTATGGGGATTTCTCTCCCTGGCACGGGAACCCTGGGCTGGGGAGCCCGGTTTGGGGATGGAACCCCTCGCTCCTCCAGGTGGGGTGGGGGGACCTCTGCAGCTGAGATATCCTGACTTTTACTCATCATACACATCTGTAAGACCAGGCGTTCAGCATCTCTGCCTGTCCTACCAGTTTTGAGGTAGCCTCTTCTGTACATCCTTAGTTGTAGGACTTCTGTTCAGCTAGAGTTCAGGTGAATCGCCATGATGGCTGTTCTGTAGTTTAGTTGTAATTTTGATGTGGTCATGAGAGGATACAAGCCCAGAATTTTCCCACTCTACAATCTTGACAGGACCCTTTAGTTTCTTGTTTTTGTCTTTTTTTTTTAACCAAAGTAATATATGTATATTGTTGAAAAAGTCAAAATAGTACTACCGGTCTTACGTCAAGAAATATTTATAGCTGTGCTCAGCCTGCTCCGTACTTAATTCTACCCCAGAAGCAACTACTTCTAAATCTTAAAACTATCTAAATAGCAGGTCTATATTGATGTTTGTTGCTTTTCAGGTTTCGATATTATGCATTGACTTTATGCTGTGTTAGAGAAGGATTTAGCTTCTTACATCTCTGTCCCCAATTTCTGTCAATTTTTCCTTTTTCCTATTTTTAAAATATGGTTATAATGGTGTTTTCTAATGTGGGTTAAAGAAATATTCAGTAATCACGTTTCTATGAATATATAAATATCAAAGTTGAGTCACATAGAGTATTAGAATTATTCCTTTTTTTTTTTCTTATTTAACTCTTTATCCATGGAATTAATATGTGACTTATTTTTGTTTTAATTCACTTAGTTGCTTGGTTTTCTATAAAGAGGTCTCTGAGAGAACTGTAATCACATCTTAATCTATGTGTAAACACTATTATTATGTTTTTTCAAGAGAGAGAGAGAGCGAGCCCTTTTAGATTTTTCTGTCTCCCTTCTCCTATTAAGATTGGTGACTGTCCTAGGGCTTCTATTATCATCCTACACCTCCCTCCTGAGTTGGATCCCCTGAGTTCTGGCTCCCATGTCTGCTTATATGTTGGTTTACTCTCTCAATTTTGTTGTATGTATCATTTAGTAGTGGCCTGAGAATGCCTATATGCTTTTTACCCTACTACCTATAAATCACACCCTTTTAATGGGTGAGAAAATAAATGTTGGTTTTTGTTTTCAGATCAACATAAACTAAGAAAAGGCATTCACCCCACGTGGGGCCCACCAGACAACTCCTATTTTGCTTTGTTAATGCAGAGTTATGGTCAATTTTATTTTTATAAATTCAGCATGCTTTTTATACTCAAAAACATTATCTGATTTTCACTGACTTTAATCATAGAGCAATAGAAAAAAGAAAAGAGAAGAAAGAACTTTATCTTAAAATCCAAGCTGTGACTATTGAAGGAAACAGGAGCATAAAGTTTGCTCCATTTAAAGAAAAGGAGAACTTGAACTGGCGTCTTCAGCCCACCCACAGGTGTGTCCCAGAGACTCTGCCAGGTGATATGAAAACTGTCACATGCCTGGCCTGGCCTGGCTCTTTCTCAGACTTCTGCCCTGCATGTGCCTGTGGGCTTTCAGATGTGGCTTGGTATTTCATTTGCTACAGTTTCTTTCGGGACAAAGTACAGACTTGGACAGGTGCTGGGAACTTTGTGGTGGCTTCTGAAATTGTTTCTCAGAAGCAGTGATTCATCACAGAAAATCCCTTTGTTTTCTTTCTGACCTTCCTTCAGTTTCCTGCTCCACCCTTTGTGCATGAGTTTTCCTATTCCTCACCAAGAGACAGCAGCTCACGTCTGTCTTTAGTGGTGACTGGAGATGGTTCTAGGAGAAAGATGGGAACACGCCTTCTAACAGTGATGCTCAGGAGGACAGCAGGTTTTCTCTCAATGCCTTGGCGTCTCCCTGTGGAGGTGGAGGTCAATTTCCCATGCCACAACTCCTGGAGAATCATTGTTTCTGAAGTCCCTAATCAGAATGGACTGTTACATTATAAAAGAGGTAGATTTGCTCTCTTAGCTCTTGCTCTAATCAGGCATTGCTTTTTCACAACGCATTTTTCAGAAAATATACATAACTTCATTTAGTAACAAGTGTTCAATTGTTTTTGATTGATGTGAGCTAAATCAAAGAGGATGTTTGTGGTTGTTGACTCACAATACTTTATACATGGAAGGTCTTCAATGGGCAGATGTTGAAATGCATCATACAATTCGAATTCCTACACATCTAGAGTTAGAAAGAACCTTTAGGTACATCTAGTCTTGCTTTTCCATTTTACATGCAGGACTCTGAGGCCCTAATTACTTTGTCATGGTCTTCCAGCAAGGTCCTGGCCCTTCAAAGACTATCTACACATTCATGCCTGCCTCACGTGCCTCCCCATTGGGATGTCAGCCCCCACTTCCATCTGAACCTCTTCTTCACTCTCTGCACCTCAAAATGGAGCCCACAGGCTGACAAAAAGTCCTTTGCAAGCTCTCACCCTTCCTTTGTCTCTAGTTTTCCCCAAATCTTTCTCTGGTTCAAGGCTTCTCTCCAAACTGCAGGCAAATTCAGACTGTTGGCTTTCGTTTCCTTTGGCTGAGAATCCATGACTTCCAAAGAAGGATGTGTTTCAAAGTAATTCAAATATTTAATAGCAAAATACTCATCAATGATAATTTGAAAAAGACACAAACAAGTGGTTTTTTACTTTTTTTGTATGATTTATTTGGATGTATTCTCACTAGACCCCTCCCATGTAAGTAATAGGTTGTTTGTTTGATTTATTGCAATCACCGTCTTACTCATTTAGTTTTGTATCCTGCTATGAATATTTTCACTTGTGCTCTCTTAGTTTCACTTTATAACAGAAGGACTGGGAACAAACACTGGTCTGCTTTTTTAAAGAAATCTTTGGTTAGACTACATATTTATAAAAATGGGTTCCTATTCTCCTTGGTAAAGTAAATAACAACATGCAAGTCCAAGGCCAGTTTAGGGGGAACAGGAGACATGCTTCATACATTCCCTACATCTTCCCATCTTCCCACTGCCCCACACAGAGGAGCTGGGATTGCTTTCTCTGTCACTATCAATGGAACACTGTGCTTCCTGATAGTCTATGAACCATAACACTTCTCCTGCCACCATATCCATGTTCAATTTTGTCTTCTAGTTTCCATGATGGTACAGCCTGGCCCCAACTACCATGTTGACCTGAGTGCCATCTGTAATCTCTTATTATTGTGAAGGAGTCTGTTGTAAAACTCGCCAGCCATGAAGCCTGCACACCCTTCAGCTCTGTGAAAGCAGCAACCAAGTCTTCCTATATAGCTTTGGTGTGTTTCTGTGTCCCCAGCATGATGCCCGGCATAGAGAAGACACCTAATATATGTATAGTGAGTGAATGAATGAATGAACAAATGAAAGAATAACTCTAGCTGTGGTTGCAGAATAGTCTTCCTTTTGAGCAATTTCAAAAGCAAAATCACAACTGTAATGTGAGCATTCTGTCGAGCATTTACTGCCACAGGGAAGGAACAGATAATAGGAAGTGGAGAGTCAGTTGGGAGGGCTGGAGAGTTACCTTTGGCAACAATGAGCTCCTTGGTTTCTCGGGTCTCTTTCTCCTTTTTCTGCATAGCTGACAGTCCCTGGATATTGCAGAATCCTTTTTATCATTTAAAAATCTTAAATGACTAGTTTTTCTTTGTGACTCTCCTTAATTTTGAGCCAAAAAAAAAAAAAAAAAAAAAAAAGTTTATTTTCCAAGATAGGAGCTGTAAGCTCCACTCGAAAGCCCAAATCTTTATGAACTTCCCTTAATACCTCAAAATCTTGGTCACCTTGCTTGAGATGTCAAATTGCTTCTAAGACTACTTAGCAAAAAAGAATGAATGATTGATAGACACAACAATGTGACTGAATCTCAAAATAATTATGCTGAGTGAAAGAAGTCAGACCAAACAAGAGTACATACTGCATGAATCCATTTATATAAAATTCTAGGAAACACAAACCAATCTATAGTGCTAGAAAGGACAATGGTTGCCTGTTAGGTGGGATGGGAAGAGGGACAGCAGATATTGTAGGAACTCGATGATATATTCATTACTGCGATGGTGGTAATTGTTTCACAGGTGTATACGTGTCAAACTTGTAAAAGCAATTGTACATCATAAACATGAAGTGTATTGGATATCAATAATTCATCAATAAAGCTGTCATAGAAACTGGTTTTAGAAAATGAGGTCTATCTCCCCATCCTCTATGTCCTATGTCATTTTCCAGCTTCCCCACTAAAGAATGATCACACCCAATTTTGTTTCTAAAGTACAGTTGATCTTTTGTTATGGTCACCACGGGGGTTTCTTTGCCTTCTCTGGAAGTAAAGAAGGTGTTTTAACTGTGTCACGGTTTTTCCTGGTTAATTCTCAGACCCTGCTGAGTGCCATAGACAAGCTCACCATATTTCCCTACCCACAGCCATGTAGGAAATGCTCCCCTTGTCATTCGAGGGCAGGCTTTTTTAATAGACAGCAGCTGACTGGGTAGCCAGCACTTGCATGGGCCAGCCTGGGCCATGCCTCATTATTCCTAATGATAATGATCCTTAGACTTGTGATGTATCTTCAGGATGACTTTAAAAATATCCATTAGTTCCACATAGGAAGGCTCAAGATGATGACTTACTAGTGTTTGCTTGTTCCTTTCTCCTATATTTCTTTGCTCCTCAGGGTGCTTTTTTTTTTTTTTCAGGGTGCTTTTTCTAAAGTTAATATGCTCTAGAGATGCAGTAACAAATGCAGACACGGGGAAGCCGGGATGGCTCAGTGGGTTAAGCGCTCACTTTGCAGCCCCGGCGACCGAGGATCGAATCCGAGCCCTGGCCCGTGCTGAACTGGGGAGTGCCCCCAGTTCGGTTCTCACTGAGGTATGATCCTGGCCCAGTTCCTGCCCTGTGCAGCCCTGTGCCCACCTGTGGAATGAAACTATGTGAAAAAACTGATGATGTACAACTATGGAGACTGTTCTGGGCTGTCCCCCTTCTCTCTGTCTTGTATCTCTCTCTCTTTCTATGTCAAAAAAACAATAGAAATAAATCTTTAAAGAAATGCAGACAAATCCCTTCCTTGGGAAGTAGCAGTATTGTAATTCTGGAAATGTTTCTAGAACTTAAGGAAGAATCAGGAATGAGTCCCTGGAATATACAGGGACTTTTCCTTCTTGACCAAAGAGAACACACATCCCTGCAGAAATACTGCCCCAAGCATAACCAGAGGAGACTGCAATTAGAGGAGGCACGGGACATGGCAGGAGTGGCAGAAGAAACCTGTGGTTATCAGCCAGGACTTGTGACTTAGGCAAATGTCCTTCTCAATGGACCTTAGGGCCAGTGAAGGAAGCAGCTGAGAAATAAGAATGTAAAGGGTATAGAGCCGTGAGTAGGGAGGAATCACAGCTCACACCTCATGAGTTTGGAATGAAGCTGCAATCGTGAATTCCTCGTAAGAGAGTTACCTACATTTAAGATGCTCATATAACCAAGAGGAGGAGAGAGGCTGACAGTTGCTGCCCTGTAATACATGAAAATACACCGACATACTCCCTTGGAGTCACTGACCAGAGGAATTGTTCCTTCAGAAAGCATAGAGGGAAATAGCACACTGGAAAGAATAAGTTTCATTGAAAAGAGGTGGGATCTGAAAAGTGCTGAGCATAAGATGGCCTCATTATCTGTCTTAAAATTGGGAAATCCAAGTAGCTGAGAGGCGTCAGGAAGGGCCTGTCACTGAGGGGTACCTCTGCTGGTCTTTTCTGTTTTGTAGGAAATCATGGTGTGAGGCAGCATTTAGGTTCCCAGGGGACATGGAACAGCCACTGCCCTGCTGGCCTTTGAAGCAGTCAGTTAACAACCCCATTGCTGTCCGTAATCCGGAGAGGTGAGAGGCCAGAGATAACACCTTTGTCTTGCTGCCTTTTGTACATGACCCAAGTGTCCTGGTCACTGTTGCTGACATTGTTGATTGAGAGAAGATCAGATTTAGTGGGCGCAGGCTCTTTCATATGAGAAAAGCTTTTGTGTCTTAGTTTTGGGAAAGGAAGGAAATACCCAGCCCCCTTGCTTTGTTGTTGTTGTTAAATTAGAGGGTGCTTTGTGCCTTGTAAATGATCCTGGAATATATTTTGGCTTTGACTTGGTGATGACACATGCATATCTGAGTGTGCTGGCCGTATGGCTCTATTTCTAGTCTGAAGTGTTTGAGGTTCAGGAAGGGTTGAGATTAGGCCTTGGGTCTTGTGTTGTTTGGTGCTACACTGGAAGGTGGGAACTGACACAGAGTGGTGGGCTCTAGCAAGGAAGAAGCAGTGCTGAAAACTCAGCTACCTTTCCTCTTGAGCCAAACCTGAGTTAGTGATGATGCAATCATAGTTACTTATGTTGGGGGATGCTTTGCAACGTCGGGGCATATTTGTAAAAAGTTTCAAAGAAACTGGCAAAGGAAGGCAAGAGTAACATGAAAGCCATTCCTAGCTGCCTGTAACACTTTAGAAACTCCTAAAGCCAAGCTGGCACCTTCTGGGGAGGAAGGGACCGACTCACCCTGACCCAGGAAACCAGGTTGTGTAGGTCTTTACCTCTCCCAGTTTTCCCATTCTGAAATACTCAGGGACAACCTGAAGTAAAATTCCACCCATAGTTACTACCCGTGTACCCCAATTTACAATCTAGTAGGCTAACAAGACTGTCCCTGTACTGTCCCTGTATGAAACAATGTTAATAAGCACTGGACTGTAGAAAAGATGACAAGTGATATAGATGTTCAAAACAGAGGGACTGATGTATGTCTGAGGAATCATGGAAGTCTCCTAGAAAAGTCTGGCTTGAACTGGTACTGACTCCTTCCCCCCTTTGGACTCAGATGAGGTTTGAATCCTGCATTTACAAGGATTCACATTGGGCAAGTATAAGATCTCTGGTCTAGAGTATCCACATCTACACGATGGGGAAAACTACACCCAGGTATTTAGTGAGCACTAAAACCTAGTTGAGGGCATGCTGGGATAGCTCAACAGGTTGAGTGTTTGCCTTGCAACTGGGAGGCCCGGGGATTGAATCCTGGCCCATGCAAACCCATATGCTGAAATGTAGTGGTGAAGATTCTTACCTCCCATGAGGGAGGTCCCCCGTTTGGTTCCTGCCCCACGAGGCCCATACCCACCTGCGTGGAATGAAATTTTGTCAAAACTAATGATGTACAACTATGGAGACTGGTCTGGTTCCCCAGTCCCCCTAAAAACAAAACAAAACAAAACAAAACAAAACAAACAAACAAAATCACAACAACAGCAACTAGCTGAGTTGGTGCAGTGCTTAGTAATTAATGTTCAATCTCTTCCTTCATTTTCATGGCTACAAAGAGTCCCTTCTGGGCTGAACTTTTGGGAATGGCTCATCAACTTGGACACAGAACTCTGGTTTGGAAGGCTGCTCTTTCTCCCTGCGAAGGCAGTGCTATAAACAAACTGTGAGTCAGTAGCAGCTTTTCCTAACTACCGGTATGCACCCTAACTGGGCTAAGTTATCCCTCTCTCTTTAACCAGAAACTCCAAGGCATAGCTTGAACTAAGAGAGATACTTCACCCAAGTACTCACTGGGCTAAAAACTCCAGAGTTCTCAGGATTAAAGCTGATATCAGGTTCTAGGGCAGTTCAGCTTTCCTTCCTGCTTCTCCTAATTTATAAACCTTTTCCAATCTTACTATATAGCAACGCCTCATTTAGCAGCCTACCTGTTTAACAACTGCTCAGACGTATTTTTTTAAGATTTAATTTATTGTTTTCCACAGAGAGAGGGCGAGAGAGGGAGAGAGGAAGGGGGAGGGAGACAGGGAGGGGGAGGGAGGGAGAGAGAGGGGGGAGGGCCCTGCGCAAGCGCCCTAGCTGGACGTCATCCGTCATCCGTCTTGGACGTAGTCTCATTCCACAGGTGGGGTGGGGCGGCGCCTGCGGGAAGCGGGCTGGGGGCCTCCCGCATGGGAAGCTCGCCCAGGGCAGGAGATGAACTGGGGGCCTCCCACGTGGGAAGCTCTACCCGGCGGGAACTGAGCCGCGACCTGCCAAGCACATGCCAGGTCAGCATACGGGTCTGCGCAGGCCGGGGCCGGGGCGGGGCCGGGTCGGGACCGGAACTCAACCTTCAGATCCTGGGGCGGCCACGTTGGTGCTCAACCCGCCGGGCCATGCGGCTTCCTCAGTCACTCAGGCTTATGATCAGTTTTCCAGGGCAGGGCACCCCTTTCTCGGTCTGTGTGAGTCTTGGGAATCCCTTTTCTCAGTTTTTGTGCCCTTCCCGTACTTGGTTAGGATTCGCTCCTACACGAAGGGTTCACAATCACGTAAGACTTCATCTTTTGTTTGTAAGTGTGGTATCGTGTGATAGCTGTTGAAAAGTACATACGCTAATGGCCCAGGACACATCACAAGACATCCGCCTTTAAGCTCCTGTATCGATCAATTCGCTTACCAATTCACTTATCGAGTCGTAGGAATGGAGCTGGATCCTTAAGGGAGGAGTTCCTGTACCCAAAATTGGAAGTTATAAAATTGTAGCTCTGCACTTGAGGGTAGTTCATTCTGGAAAAAACAGGCCTAGGGCTCCGATGCCTTAAAAACTTCTAAAGTCAGTAATGAATTGGTCATGGCTGGCGAGGAAGTTCAGCATGGTGGACAAAGAGCACAGACGGAATTCAAACTACTTGGACTTGCTTCCTGGTTCTGCTGTTTACTAGCTACGTGACTTTGGGTAAATTGTTTTTTTTCAATTCTTTTTATTTTTTTAATTTTTTATTGTTTTTGACAGAGAGAGATAGAGAGAGAGAGAGAGAGAGAGAGATATACAGAGACAGAGAGAGAACTGAACTGGGGGCACTCCCCAGTTCAGCACATGGGTCCACACGGGCCGGGGCCGGGACACGATCCTCGGTCCCCGGCGCTGCAAGGTCAGCACTTAACCCACTGAGCCATCCCGGCTTCCCTGGATAAATTGTTTAACCTCTTGGTGCCTCAGTTTACTCATCTTTTAAATCGGAAAGTAATTACACACATCTCATTGGGTTTTAGTAATGAGTAAATGAGTTAAACTATATTTAAAGCATTTAGAACAGGAAGTTGCTGTTGTAAATGTAAATATGCATTGACCATGATTAAAATTATGTCCTAGTGAAATGGGGAGAGAGAAGGTTTCGGGTCTTGAGGGTTGCTGTGCCCTAAAGAAGAGGGTACTGAGAAAGTCAGCACTTGCGGGGCTTGTTGACATTAGGAGGTATAGAAAAGAATACTCCCAGGAAGTAAGAGTTCGACTGCTAAATCCTAATGAGACAGCCCAGTTTCAACCACCGACATTGAAATTGTCATCAGAGAGCCCCTTTAGGATTTGACAGACCCCATGCTAGATTCTGGGATTCCTGGAGACAGACCCCCTGCCAGTTAGTTCCAAGAATTATTTTGATGAGGATGACGTGCTAACACAGGCTGAGTCAATAACAGGCCCTTTGTTCTGTCTCCTGGACCTCTGGGTGCCACTGTATGTACATGTCCAGCTTGGCAGGCAGCTGGCATCTTAAGGATCCAGGCTGTTATCAGATGGATACTCACTAAACAGATCCCTCCCTCCCTAGTAGTGTGTGCTGCCGTGCACGTAGGCATGCATGCCTCATATCTCTGCCTGGCAATCACATCCCAACTAGACTGCCCCATTCCAGGGCAGCAGAGCCAACTGGGGCAGAGAACGTGGGGAGGGAGCCAGGTATTTCTCCTCCTTCCATTCTTTTTGAATCCATAGGCATTTTCTTCTAAGCTTGGGCTATAACTGCCATGTCCAGCCTAGGAAAACAAACCTGAAAAGCAGGAACTAAGCTGTCTCTGCTCATGGAGTTACTTTTTGCTTTCTGAAATGAAGCCAAAAGACCCAGCCTCTGCCCTCTAGGACAGAAAATCTAGAAACAGGTTGTCCTTCTTTATTCTGCTGCTGCCTGCCCCATGAATATATTGAACATACTTACACATTATTGGGGCAGCCGAGCCTGATGTTCAGATCTGTATTTAAATATCAACGTGGGATTCAGAGTCTAAGTGTGTCAAGTACATGCCTGGGCATGGGCTCTTGGCTAGGCTTGAGGGTTTTCAGCCCACTGAATTGGTCCCCAAGGTTGGCCTCTTGCGTTAGAAGTGATCCTACACAGTTCTGATGACAGATGGTTTATGACAACTCACCCTGATTTGGGAAATAGCCAAGCTAATGTTCTCTTATCTCAGCAGAGAGAACCATGTTTGAATGTTAATAATTGGTACCATTTCTTGAACACATGTTATGCCCCAGGTAGCATGCTCAGGGTGCTTTACAGAGTGATGTCCCCAATCTCCCCCTTTCCCAACATTCCAGTGGAGGTGTGTGATCAGCTCTGCTTTATACATGAAGACAGACATACAGTGACATTAAGTAACTTGCTCAAGGCCACCCAGGTAGGAGGTGGTAATGCCAGTATTGGAACCAGGCACTCTGACCCAGGGCATGCTCCTGCCCACCATAGTGCTTACTGCTGTGGTGTCTTCTTTGCTTAAGTCTCTTCAAGGAGTAGACCAATGCCTGAGAATGGTCATCCTCTTTGTTATCATCAGTCTAAGTCTGCGGAGCACAGAAGCTTCTGCCTGGCTGATGCTTTTGGCTAATTTACTGTGTCCTTGATGTTAGAGATAGTAATGCAGCAATTGTGTTATTTCCTCATTGATTTCTAATACTTTGATTCAACAAATATTTAGTGAGCATTGATGATGTGCCAGGCATTATGGTAGATCTAGCAAAAAGGGCCATTATAGGAGACTTGTGTTCAAAGAATTTACATGCTAGAAAGATAGATAATCTTCCCATATTCCGGAAGTGGCCCACAAGGCCTTCTGAGATGGACCCTGCCTTCCTCTTTAGTCTCATTCTCTACCTTTGTATCCTTTTGTATATTGAGTTTCCTACCACCTCAGAGCCATTGCACCTTCTGTTTCACACCTTTGACTGGTTAACTCTTACTCCTTTTTTAGGTCTCATCTGAAATCACTCTTTAAGGAATTCTCTTTCAATCCCATAGATTAGTTCAGGTTCCTCCCATTATGTAGTTCCTTCTGCTTTTAATTTTTGTAATTATTTGATTAATCCACCAACTCCTTAAGGGCATCGATAATCCTTTTGTTGTTCACTACTATACTCCCAGCACACAATAGATGCTCACTAAATACTCTGAAGTGATAAAGATTATAAATTACTTATTAAAGCAAAAACTGGGGTACCGGTATGTTAGTCTCCAGTCCTCCAAGAAAACAGACATCAAGGCAGGATTAAATGTACCAGGATTTTATTAGGAGGAAGATGTGAAGAAAAAATAATGGGGAGGGAGCTGGAGGAAGCTGGGAGGGGCATCAGATTGTGATATAAGCTGATTCTAAAGTGAACAAGGGAAGAAAAGAAGGTAAAGAGGACCATACTATACATTCTGGGGCAGCCTGAGGAAAGTTAAGTGAAGCCATTAAGGGTAACATCAGCCAAAATTGAAGATGACAGGAGTGCCCTCCCTGTCTCCCAGGTACAGTGTGCTTCAGTATCCCTGCCGCACTCACTCATTGGCTGGTAGCGCGAGGGAGGTGTGGTCTTGCAGCTACAAAGCAGAGGCCAGAGCGCAGACCCACCGGGGGCTTGTCAATTATGGTCCCTGGAGGTGGAAGCCTGGAGGTGCCTTCTCTTGGCAGCCTTGTAGCTGTTCAGAGGTGAGTGGAGATGACTTCTAGTTAATAGGGAGAAGAGTTATCAAAGGTTTATCTTCCACAAAAAGGTGAGAAATCTTAATCTCGAGGCCTAGCAAGCATTTATTAAATACATGCTATTCTTGGACACTGTGCAAGACACTGTAGGATTAACTATATATACATAAGCTTTCTTTAAAAAGCTTCTCAGCTAGTTAAGAGACAAAGTAAACTTACACACGTGCTTCAGAACTTCAGTTTTCTTATTTCTACAATGAAGAAACTCCACTTATGCTGTGTGGCCTGTGACAGTTAGATCCAGTGGCTTCTATGAATAAGGTAGGTGCTCAACAAATAAGATTTAAATATGAGTGTAAAATAATGGCTGGGTGTCTTCCCTCACTTTTTCATCTTTTCTAGTGACTTCAACAGGGCTAATAGGTTTTTTTTTTATGTCTTCGAAGAAATTTTTGGCTTAGGATGTGTGTTTTCCATGCAGTTACTCTCATCAACAGTCCCCTGAGACTTTTCTTTAAGAATATGTCAAGTAAAAGAATGGCAGTTTAAATATGCACCAAGGGAAGATTTAGTATTGAGTTACCACATTTAAGGAAATCTAGGGAAAGACTCTGTAGTGTGTGCTTGGCCCAGTGAGCTCGCTGTAGGGTTGGTTTCTTATCTCTTAACCCCAAGGCAATGCTGAGTTTGTTCTCTGTTATAGCATAGGCATTGGGACATTGCTTAGTAAGGGTTTTTTCCATGGGTGAAGGTTGTGGATCCCTGAGAGAACTAGAGATTTGAAGTGGGGTAGACCTCCTCCCTTTTTGTCACTACCGAAGTAAGGGAGTGATCTGCCCTTGCCTCCCCTTTCTTCTTATATGATACTCTTTCGATGTATTTTGCCTATTTAACGCTGCCCCTGAAGTTAATCTTATCCTGTTTTCATGTGTCAAGGTGGCCTGTTCTTTCTAGAAATTGGTTTTAATTCAGTAACTGTTTCTTGAGCAACTAACTAATAAATGTAGATATTGTGCCCCAGATTCTAATACATATAATGACGGGAGTGGAATGGCTGATGCATAAGGTGTGTGCATGAAATGTAATATATATATATATATATATATATATATATATATATATATATATATATATACACACACACCGTATTTTCCGGCGTATAAGACGACCCCCTAATTTTACAGGTAAAACATAGGTTTAGGCCTATGTTCGCTGTATAAGACTACAGCCTCAGAAGTGGGGGGTAGTCTTTGATCATATATATATATGATCAAAGAATCATGGGAATGAAGAGGAACAGGGTTTTCCAGGTGAGGAGGTAAGATTTAATCCAGGATTCAATGTCAATCATCAGAGAAAGAGATTCCATACTGAGAAAGTAGCATGAACAATAGCAGGTTGTGTTTACCATGCTCTGGGGACACATATAGTTTGTAATGGCTGGAAGGTAGGGAGGATCCAGGGACAGATGCGAAAAGAAAAGTAGGATGGTGGGTTATCCATAGGTGTCTTTGAAAAACTTTTTTTTTTTTTTTTTTTGCGACAGAGATGGAGACAGACAGAAGTGGGAGGGTCCAGAGCAATCTCCATAGTTGTACATCATCAGTTTTTTTCAACATAGTTTTATTCTACTCAGGTAGGCAGCGGCCCCACAGAGGGCAGTAACTGGGCCGGGGGCCTCCTGCATTGGGAAGCTTGCCCTGGCAAGAACTGAATGGGGGCCATGCTCCAGTTCAGCATATGAGTCCATGTGGGCTGGGACCAGGATTTGATTCTTGGACCCTGGGGCTGCAAAGTGAGAGCTCAACCCACTGAGCCATCCCAGCATCCCCTGTCTTTGAAAAACTTATTCAAGGGTATCACATGTCAAGGAGATCCAGTGTTGTTTTATAAGCAGGGGCCAAAGTTAGAGTCATTTAGTAGAGAGTATTTAGGTAAGGAACAGAAATGAATCAGAGTAACCAGTGGCCAGAGTAGTCCAGTGACTTAAGAGAAAGGGAGTCATTCTTGTAGAAATGAATATAAGGGGCAGGTCAGAGAGCTAGAATGAAAGTGGGAGTAGAGAAGAAGAGAGCTTTGAAGGTGACCCGAGGTTCAAGCCCTTATGTACTAGGGAGAGGGGGTAGGGCAATGCCACTGAGAGTGGGGGAACCCAGGAGGAGGGTCTTCTAGGATGGGAATAAGAATCTTTACATAGATTGCATTGCATTTCAGGGCCTGGCAGGATATGCATCTGGACATGGCCCTGGAAATTCAGCGCTGGAGCTAAAAAATATAGTCAGGGCTGAAGATGAAGATTTGGGAGTTGTCATCACAGGGATAACGTGGACACGGCAAATTGTTCAACTTCCTCAGTCACCTAAAGGTCTTGGGTTCCAATTGCATGGGTGAGGGCAGGTGGACGGTGTTTTCTGATGTCTGAATGGCTAGTCCTGATCCCCCTTGGATCCTGAGATTCCAAGAGAGGAGTACATAAACCCTAACCTCATTTACTTAACATAGCTTTACCTCTTTCCCCTCAGTTGTCCAGCTTCTAATTCTGCAAACAACAGCTGGAGAGCATGAGTGTGGGCCAACTCAACAGCTGTGTGTTGGAAATCAAGAAGGTGTCTGGGATAGAGATACTCTCTGGCTACAGCTGCTGCCAGAATGAGTGTGTGTGTGTGTGTGTGTGTGTGTGTATGTGTGTGTGTGTGTAAGAGAGATAGAGAGAGACACACGCACAGAGAAACTCAGCAGGGGTTGGGTAAAAATTGCTGGCCAATTTCTTTTAAGGGTGGTAAATTAAGTATTCTTTAAAAATTTTTAATTCTGTACCAAAGATGATTTTACTTCATATTTTATTCCAAATTCTGGTCATTAGAAAATCAGAAATTTACCTCTCAGGATCCCCTGACTGCAGATGACCCCCCATGTGCACATACACCCTAGCCACACTGGCTGTGGAGTGAGCTCAAAGACTCTGCGTTTGGCTGGAAACTGCCCCAGACTGTGCCTCAGGGAGAAGCACAGGGATTTAGAAATACGTGAAAAGACTTGAGAAGTTCAAGAAGAGGCTGTCATACCCAATCCCCATGGAAGAGAGGCCTCGTCCTGGAAAGTGATCAGGATTTGTGTGTGCGGATTTGTTTCTGGCAAAACGAAGTCTTGAACTAGGCAATCTGTTTCTAATCATAATTTGGATCACCCCTCATATTTACCAAATGTTTGTTTGCCTGAGGAGGCCAATGTTCAGGCCCCAGAGAGGCATGGCAAACCCCCACCAAGGAGCCCAGAAACTCCTACTAGTCACCACTTTCCAACGGCTGCCTCTTTTTGCTGGGAAAGAGCTGGAAGGCACTGTTGGACATGCCTGGGCTTCTTCAGCCTGGGTCACTCCTAGTTCTTAAGAGAGTGATCCCTCTTCCCCCACCCAGGGACATTTGACGATGTTTGGATACTTTTGATTGTCACCATTGAGGGAAGGGAAGAGTGCTTCTGGCATCTACTGGGTAGAGGCCAGTGATGCTGCTAAACATTCCGCCTTGCACATGACAGCCCCCATAATAAAGTTATCTGGCTCCACATGTCAATTGTACTGTGCAGTACAGCCAACTCTACCTAAAGCTATACCCTCACCACTGATGTTTGTTCTCAGAGAGTTGATAAGCCTCCCAGAAGGTAAATGTCTAAACCAGCATCTCCTGGGGAAAAGAAAAGGGGAGGGGGAGTGAGTGGTTGCCAGTTTCCCTGATAAATACTCTTATCATACTTGATATCAAGCTACTAAGGTGATGTCATTAACATGGAATTGGGAGGAGTTGCTTAGTATAGACCTCACTAGCCACTGCAAGCCAGCTCCAGACATCGACTCACTCGTGGCCCATTGATTCTCAAATCTCAGGAAGAACAAGCAAACCAGCATGCTTTCCCACAAAAGATGTTGGTTTGAAGTATCATGGCAAGCCATATTGGAGCCTAAGGCAGAAGGAAAATCAATAAAATACTAATCGTGTCTTTATTTAAAATTCTGAAATTTTGCTCATTGTGAATTTTTTTGGTATTAATTTTGATTTTTAAAAATATTGCATTAATTTTTTATTTTATCTTTATTTTTTCTCTTCCTTCTCCTGCCAAGTCTCCTCCATCTTTGTTCTTTCTCTCCCCATTTTTGGCTGTTTATAGTGGAATAGTTAGACTACCAGAGCCAGACTATATAGGTTCAAATGAACAAATTGCTGTATCACCTACTAACCATATGACTCTGAGTAAATACTTCACATATAAGTGCTTGCTGTTTTATATATGTATACTTTTTTTGCTTATACAGTAGACTCTCAGTTAACCAGCATCCATGCTGAATAAATGTATTATTTCTTTGATTTTTTTTGGTCCCTTGAGTACCAGTTGCTTGACTTCTGGTTAACAGAGTGTCTACTACTATTACTACTACACGCACGTGCGCGCACACATACACACACACACACACACATATTTGCTAACAGATATTGAGTGTTTGTATTGGGCACTGTGCTTATTTTATATACATTATCCCATTTAATCTGTACATGTGCACACACATACAGAACTTTAGGTTTATGGATGAGGAAACTGAGGCCCAAAGAGGTTAAATAACACGCCAAAGTCACACAGCTAGCCATTGGTGAGGCTAAAATACATAATCAAGCTGTCTGATTCTAGAGCCTGCCTTCTTAAACCTCATGGTGTACACATTTCGGGGGCCCAGCCCACACACAGCTCCCTCACTGGCAGTGCAGTAGGTCTGCTCTAGGGCATCTGTCACTGTGACAGTCTCTAACCACGGAACTCCTGTGAGCCGTGCCCTGGCACAGCTCCCAGACCTAGGGTTTCCATTCAGGTCAGTGCCCACCATCACAAGGCAAAAATGCAAAGCCTGGAATTAAGCAAGGGAATATTATTCTTCCTAAAGAGAGTTATTGAGGAGATATGAAATCCCCATCTGCCAATGTCCTTTTAAAGAACAAATGAGGGAGAGGTGGTGACAATTCTCTGGAAGGTCCCCTGTTGCTTGAATAGTCTTCCACCAAATCAGAACTCTTAGAGAATTTGGTGTTTGTCAATAACTAGCTGAGTGTGCAACTCCAGAGGCTCCATTCATATAGAGTACAATGTGAACAGTGTCTTGCACTTGTGTGACAGGGAATCCTGTTTTTTGAAGTCTATTCAAGCTCTTTACAATTCAAAGCAAAAGACGATGCCGATCAGATTCCTCTCTGAATCCTGAATGACAGCTTCACGAAACAAACAAACAACAAAACAGGAATTCTCACTACACCTGGAAGGCCGCTATGAGAAGCACACTCTGGCTGTTGCACATAGCCATGGAGCTACTGTTCAGGACAGTTGGTCTGACAAATGCTCTTGCACATGTGTCCTCTTAGATTTGCCTGTCATCTTCCTCAAAGCATCCTGTACTTTTCCAGAAGGCACGTATCACAACTCTGGAATAATGCTATTTGCCTGATTGTTTACTATTCAAGAGAGCCGAAGCCATGATTATTTAGTTCTTACTGTGCCTTCAACACAAAGCCTGGCATACACTAAGTTAGTAGGGTGTTAGTAGGATAGATAAATGGAAGAAAAACAATAAGACAGAATGAGTATCCAAATGGGAGGAGAAACACCCAGAGACCAAAAGTTAAGGCTGAGCAGGGTCTTAAGAGTCCCACTCCTCTTTCCTGAAAAGTTAAGGGTAGGAATTCTAGTATAATACCTAAAGCAGGGTAGGGATAACATTAAATCATGGCTTTCCTAGAAAGGTAACTGAAATATAGATGAGATTTTAAATATTACAGATCATTGCTAGAGGCCAAACCTGCTTTCAGATATTCTGTTTACTGTGGAGGACAGCAAGCTATGTAGTAGCTTCTTGAGACTGCCAAGGGTGATGTGATGTGGGTCCCAAGTGGCTCTCCTGACCCTGGCAGTCTGCTCCATTGGAAGCACAGCTCCGTCTTTCAGGGACCAACTTGAAATGGTCTGGGGCTGCCCCTCAGGCCAGGCCAGGCCATTGGACTGAATGTTGGGTTTGGGCTTGCGATTTCTAGAAGGAAGCCACAGCAAATACTGAGATTAGTAGCAGCTCCCAGGGCCTCCGAGGCCTTGTTTTGACCCAACATCTCAACATTCCAGGTTGGAGAGAAACCAAAGAGAGGTAGCACAAGCTGAGCAAAAGTTAACTTAAAACTAAGTCTCTTATATTGTCTATATTTATTAAGACAATTACCACATGTTTGCAGTTCACCGCGAGGCCCAGGTAAGTTTCATTGATTTTGAAAGTAGCAAACTTTTAAGAACCAATTCACCCAATTCTGAAATGTATAATTTTTTTATGGAGGACGTGCTGTACTTCAAGCCCTCCAAAACTGGCCAGGAGATGAGACGAGTGGTTTAGCTAAGAGGTAGTTTTGCTAAGTCAGGATATGTGTGGCTCAGAGAAGAGAGATTAACAAAAGGAAGCAGGCAACTTCACAAATGGAAATGAATTCTGTTTGATTAATGATGTGCAGAAAAACTACATCATTATCAATGTTTATGAAGTACGGATGACCTGGGCCCCACCCCTGCTGTGAGCACAGAACAGGATGTGAAGAATTCCACTGCCTTTCACCCTTTAGGAAGTTTCTTTCTCTGTGTGTGTACATGTCTGTGTGTTTGGCTTAAGGGTTTCAAGAGAAATATTGGTAGCAGTTTAGAGGGCAAGCCATATAAATGTTGTATTTTTTTCCTTTCAGCTTTTAGGAGGAAAGTACATAAGAAGAGGTGATTAATTACTGTTTGAAATGTGCTTTGCGATCCTCTGATGAAAGGTAATGAGAAGTGTGAGATGTGATTCCTGGATGTGTGATTATATGTTAGAGTGCTGCCGAACTGTTTCAAATATATTACTGTCCTACATTTCCAAACAGGACAATCTGTTCTGAGAAGGGAGGGGAGAAGAGCTAGAAGGAAGAGGAGATGTTGGAACAAAGACAGCAGAATTTTGTGTTTGCTGGGGACCAGGGGATGTGTGTGTGTGTGTGTGTGTGTGTGTGTATACACTGAACATGTAAACATCTAAGTGGAACCAGGGCCTTCCTCTGTTCCCATGGAAATTTTCCCCACTCTCCCCCTTGCAGTCTGAACTCTAGTGACTTTCCTGTGGGTTCAAGTTTTACCAAAGGAGTTAATGACCACTGTATCATCACCGTGGAAACCATCTTTGGTTTTTCAAGAGAACTGCAGAATTGTTTTCTGTTGTATTAATATTTGGGCCAAATCATCAGGCATTAAAACATCTATTGTCTGCATTTATGGCACTGCGCTTCTTAGAAAGCCCCACGTCTTCAACAACATCTCATTTTGAGAGGAGAGTGTTCTCACTAATATCCAGGACGTGGCTCATAGGAGGCCACCTCTCAAACCGTCCCCAGTCTCGGGTGACTGCTACCAGAGGCTGCAGTCACTCGAGCCTGCTCAAGCTCCGGGTCTGCTGCTCCTGCTCACAAGGCTTCCGGCAACCTAGTCAACCCCTTGGACTGAGTCTCCTCATTTGTGAAGTAGGGTAAGAATGGCATCCACTGCTTTGGGCTATTGTGAGCACTAAGAGTCATTATGTGTAACACTTACAATAGGGCCTAGTGTGTAGGAAATGCCAAATAAGTGCTGCTGCTGCTTTTATCACTACTGTTTCTATTGTTTTTATTATCAGTTCCTAAGAAACTATAGGCTGTTTTAGAGCAAATTATTATGATTACTATTACCATCACTATTAAAGTCTCCTAAAGACACTACAGTTCATTTAAAGCAAAATGCTCAAGCAGGTAAAAGTATTTTTGGTACTCTCCTACTTCTATTCTTAATTTCTTGCTTTTCCTTTTGGATCTTCCAAACTTCTGCCACATTACTATGGCCTAAGGATTTAGTGATGTGTTAAACATACCCGCTATGAGTGTAAGCTACTTAAGGTATAGCTACCTACAAAGCTGAACACACACTTTCAAAGGAGACCGGAAGCTTGACACTTTTCTGAAAAACAAAACAATAAATCCTATAGACTTCTAGAACTTTGAAGCTGGACTTCAGGGACCATATAGTTCAACCACAGAGTAGACAAGCTAAGCATAGCTGGTTAATGGGAGAGAGAGCATGATTTGAGTTTTGGGTTAAGTTGGACAATCAATTATGAACATACGAAACATGATATTGTAATTGGAGAATGGGATCCTTCTCCATGCTGTGTCCAGGTTCTTGGTATCTGGAACAAAGAATTGAGTGAGACACTGAAGTACAGTGGTGAAAGGAAAGTTTATTGAAAGAAAAAGTAGAGAAAGTACACTTCCAAGAGATGGAGGCAGGTGTCTAGCAAGAAGAGGTGGCTCAAAAGGCCGAGTACCTGAGGCTATTCAGTTTTTATTGCCTTTCCTTGGTGGAAAGGGAACACCCTTTTGGTTGTAGAGTCTTCTGATTGACAGTTCATTCCATCACTTCTTTAGCTAACTTTCCCTTCTATCTCCTCCTATGGTTGCTTAATCTGGGGCGGGGTCTCCTGACAATTGGATGGTAACCACCTTGGCAATGCATGCCCTGTGGTTCTGAGATCCCCCTATTCTAGCTGCCTACCTAGCCTTCTTGAGAGACCTGATTCCTTTAAGTCTCTATGGGAAGTTGAAGGGCTGAAGGACTCTTCTTTTGTATTTACTTTCTGCTGAGTGTGGTCATTGTCCCTGCCTACTGGGGAGTCATGGAGCTCTCACCTTAACTAGGCTAAAAGGGAAGGGTCTTGGGAGCCATTTCAGAAGGTCTCACTCGGTTCTTCAAATGAGGTAGTTTGGAATTCTTGCTAGGTTATGAGTCTCTTCCCAGTGGTCCCTAGACCAGGAGAGAGATTTGATGAATACCATTAAAAATATTCCTTTATAAAACAGACTCAAGAACCATGGATGAAGGGTGCTTAGCCCCTCAGGGTCAGTGGCCCGCCCTCTGGCTTAATCAGCTAATACAGTGGGCAGGGACATTCCAGTCTAAATCTCATCTTTCCTTGATTAGAACGAGTGATTAAACTAGAAGCTGGAAGGACAGCATTAGGGTTAAGAAATGAAAGTTTAAAGAGGTGCCTGTTCCCCTGTCAGTATGACTCCTTGTAGAGCTGCTGCTACTGAAACGCACTGTGGCAGTATCAGTTTCCAGAAAAGGATGTTAGAGGATTGCCTGTAAAAGTCTATTTTATACACTGAAGGGTGTTGCTGAGGATGTCATTTTATCCTCTTTATGAAGACTCTTGAGGGGCCATATCTTTCAGTTCTAAATACCAGGTATAACCTGGTGCCTCTGGAACAACGGTCTGTTTTCATCTGATGAAAGAAAGCCGTGTTGATCATGAGATCTGTACTTTCTGCACTGGCTACTAGGAAGCTCAAGGACAAATTTACATTCCAGCTCCACAGTAAGCACAATAGCTACTACAAACCACAGATGTCATTACTGCTTAAAACTTTGTATCCATTTTTCTTAAGCTGTGTTCTACTGAACACTAGCATCCTATGACATCATGGATATTTCCTGAGAGAAAAAGGGGTCTAGGGGTCCTTTACATTGAGTACTTTACCTTCTTCTTGGATATTCATGGGTACATATTAGTATCTTAAAAGTCTGAGAAGTCTGACAGTTTAAAATCATAACAAACAAAGATACAAAGACACGCCTTTAAATTTTGCTTAGCTCTCTCTGTACTTGTAAAATTTGATTATAGAATCTTTTTTTTTTTTTTTTAATTATCTCAGAGATTTATGAACTACATTTTGGGAAATAGTACCTTTCAGTAATCTATAATCAAATCCTGTGCACTGGATTCACATCAGTTCAACAATTGGTTCTTTGGAAGCTGGGATGGCTCAGTGGGTTAAGCGCTCACTTTGCAGCGCCGGGGACCGAGGATCGAATCTCGGCCCATACGGAACCATGTGCTGAACTGGGGAGTTCCCCCAGTTCAGTCCTCTCTCTGTCTCTGTCTCTGTCTCTCTGTCTCTCTCTGTCAAAAACAATTAAAAAAAACAAACAAAAAAAAGAATTGGTTCTTGGGAAAGCTGGGATGGCTCAGCGGGTTAAGCGCTGGCTTTGAAGCCCCAGGGACCGAGGATCGAATCCCGGCTCTGGCCCATGCGGACCCATGTGCTGAACTGGGGTGTGCCCCCAGTTCAGTTCTTGTTGGGGCCTATGCGGGAGGCTCCCAGCCTGGTTCCTGCCCTGTGCAGCCCTGTGCCCACCTGTGGAGTGAAACTATATGGGAAACTAATGCTGTTAACTATGGAGACTGCTCTGGGCCCTCCCCCTTCTCTCTGTCTCTCTCTGTCAAAAATCAATAAGATAAATCTTAAAAAAAAAAAAAAAAAAAGAATTGCTTCTTGATTCTTCCTATAACAGTAAAGTGCTGGGTCTCTCTGACTCATCTTGCTCAAGCTGCATTGTTCCCATGGCCTTCAGGGCTAATAGCTCCAGCTTTGGACATGCTGATCATTAGAGGAATTCTGCTTGGGACCTGAGTATTTACAAAAACAGCCCCTCCCATCTTTTCTTCTCTTGACATGAAAGAAGCCTGAACTCTGTACTCTCTTAAGATGTATTTGAGGATTAGAACCTTTATCTTCTTGGTTGGCGCCTTCTTGATCAGCTAACCTTCCCTTACTCTGAACTCTAATATTTTGAGTTTTGGCTTTTTAGAGCATGGACACATAGGGTTTGTGCCAATGACAATTTGGCAAAGCCCACCAGGAGGTAGTGCCCTACCTGGGGGTCCCATCTGAGTCCTGAGCCTTGTGGGCTGGGGCTTCCCTTGGCTGGCACCTGTTGCTCTTGGTACACAGTGAATTTGGAATAAGAAAATGTCTTTGAACTTTAGTCTCCTGACTGTTTTGGTGGGGTAAGTTGCTTTGAAGTGGGCAGGCAGGAATCCTTTTTATCTGGGCTTTTTCTCCCTTGGGACAAAACCATTTACGTTTCTGGGCCTCTGTATGAGAGAAGCAAGGATTGCCGGGAAGCTACCCATTTGGTTGCCCTTGTGTCTCTCTGCAAGCCAGTGGGCTTGATTGGAAGTAGCGTAAATCCCCTTTGGGATGTACAACTAGGATTGGCCTTCCCTTCTGTTTAGGCTTTTCTTTTGGGATAAGCCAATTTGCTTTGTATTCGCTGGGGTACCCTGTTGGAGAGGGAATTGTTTCTGGACTTGATCAGGATCTGTGACTGGTTCATTTGCATTCATTTGCTTTGGCCATTTGAATTTGAAATTTGTAACTCATCTGGTGTATCGGAGGCTTGGTTAGGAGAGTTCTCAATTATTGTCATTCTATGTATCATTGGTGTGTGAATCTGAGTCTTCTTCCTTTATAGTTTGGCAGTAAGAAGTGACAGGACTTCTGAGGCTTCTTCTCTCCCCTCCCCCAGCTTCTTCTTATAATCCACACAAGTGGCATCCACCCTCAGACTGCATTCCTGTAGCATTTTCCTCTAGGAAAACCTGCCACTTTAAATTTGGCTAATCTGAAGACGCTTTTATATTCTCTGAACTTTCAAATGTTATTGTGCACACTAGCCTCTGCTGTTTGTGTTTGTCAACAAGTTGAGCTTAATTAAGGGGAACCCTTGAAGGAGAGGATCTCAACTTTCTCAGAGACAAGGGAATGCATTCTTTGATTGACTATAAATTAATTTTAAAACAACTTTAAAAGAATTTCTGCTCCATCCAAAGTTTTGGTTATGTGAGCAAAATACCTCTGAGTTTTGCATTTTGTCTAGAACACAAAAGTTAGCATCTTAAAATGAAAGTTAAGAAGCTCTGTCTGTGTTTATCTTGTATGTATATGTATATTTGTTCTAGATATGCATAATTCTACCACTAAATGGTATTGCTAATTTATAATATTAAATTGATTTACAAACAAACAAATGATTATATGAAAATTCTCAAAAATATAACAGACACTAACCCAAATACTTTTTAGAATCGTGGATTTGGGGGAAAGTTTGATATTAAAGCAGGTTTTGAATTTTGTTTGGTTAAATAGGCATATCTTTAAAATCATCAGCCTTAAATAACACTTCTATTCTACTTGGGTTTATTAGTCAAATAAATTAATATTATCTTCGTTGCAAAATTAGTCAGCAAAAAAAAATAACTTGGTATGATAAAATTTTCCTAAGTAAACTAAATAGGCAAAAGTAAACTAAATTATTGTAAGTAGGATAAAATGTTTTTTTCTTTTTTTAGATTTAAAATGGTTTTCTAAATTTATTTTTTAATAGCTAAACTGAATGGTAGGAATTTATTAAATATCTAGTTCTTTTCCAAATAAGATAAAATAGTGAAATATTAGTTAGTGAACTAAGGTCTAGCTATATTTGGCTTACTATTGAAGAAAAACTGAAGATATTTGTAT
>PVKE010008342.1:0-47961 GCA_004027555.1 Craseonycteris thonglongyai | reverse complement strand
CTCACCCCACACTTTCTTCTCCCCACTGCCTGGGGAAGGAGATCAGAGGATAGGGGTTAGGCAGCCTCCCTGGGACTATGAGACTTGATAAGTGGGGTGGAGTAGTGTCAACCCAGATCCAGATAATCCTATGTCCATTAGAGCAGCCCCGACTGCCTACCTTCTGGCTTATTTATGTGTGAGAGAAGCGGGTTTTTGTTTTCCTAAACTACTGTGTGTGTGTATATGTGTGTATTTACTTATTCATGCGTCTAAACCTAATGCTAACAGAGTCAATGGCCCTCTGAATGTGTTTATATGTGTTTTGTTTTACTTGCACGGGATGATATAGAGAGGAAATATCCAGATGGTTGTGTTTTTTTCCTCTGTGCATGAGCAGTTCAAGTATACCAAATGCTTATACCAGGCATATATTTTTTAAAGATTTATTTTATTGTTTTGAGAGAAAGTGAGAGAGAGAAGGTGGGAGGGCCCAGAGCAGTGTCCACAGTTGTACATCATTCGTTGTGACATGGCTTCATTCCACACAGGTGGATGTGGGGCCCTACAGGGTGGGAACAGAACTGGGGGCCTCCCGCATGGGAGGTGAGAACCTTTGCTGCCATCCTGGTGGTTACCAGTTTTATGCCGCAGTTTAGCACATGGGTTTGCACGGGCTGGGGCTGGGAATCAACCCACTGGCCTCAGGGTTATGAGGCAAGTGCTCAGCCTGCTGAGCTATCCCGGCATCCCCTATTTTCACTTTAAATGAGAGCAAACTGACACTCAGGGGTTAAGTATCCATATTCAAGGTCACACATTTGGTCAACAGGTCTCAGGCAGTCACTCAGGCAGGGTGAATGGTGTTAGCCAGGTTGATGGAGATTCAGAAATGGTGTTTGCCTAAGGTGACCAGATTTTAACATTGGTAAAGCGTGACACCATTGACCGGTGGGGAGGGGGTTCTTGATGAAAAATTGGGTCTATCTCCCGCCGTTCCCTAGCTTGTCGTGCATTCTTTCCAAAACTTGGGACTTTTTTAAAATGCCGCAGGATGCGGGACAAATTGTTAAAAATCGGGACTGTCCCGCCAAAAGCGGGAGGTCTGGTCACCTTGAGATGCAGGATTTGCACGTGGACAGCCTGACCCAAGCCCACCCTCTTGATGCTCTTTTTGAACATTGGTTCAGTTCCCCAAGGACCTACCAGACAGGTGTTCAGAGGAGCTACCATTTACTATGTGCTGGTATAGAAAGCAAACTCTAGAAAGGTTGGAGTGAACTGTGCATAGAAGCAGAGTCAGCCAAGTAGCCAGGGTTGGGTGGGGGCTCGAACTGTGCTGCGAACCTCACATGTTTGGAGTACCTTTCAGGAGTGCTGTTTAGTGTAATTTTCTTCTATGTCTTCTGATGTATTTTGAAGTTGTGATTGATGGATTAATTCTTTTTGAAGTTCAATAATCCATGATGCTCTTTTACACTTTTGTCTAAATTATTCTCTTAAATTGCTTCATCTGGATTTTCTCTTCGTTTTATGTTGAGAATTTTGATCTCATCAAAATCTGAGTCATCATATGCTTATAATAATTCTGGAAAGTAGTTACTCTGAAGTATATCTTGTGTTATCGACTCACATCCAAACTCATTGTGAGCCAAAAAAGAGGAGGTATAATAAAAATATAGTAACTTATCAGAGCTATTAACCTGGAGATGCTGACACATGGATTAAGCTACAAATAAAGTTAAATAAAAGACTCTTCTGTGTCACCTTTATAAATGAACAGACTAACATTAAAAAATCATCCCCTTTTATACTATTAACCTTTGGAAAATTCAGTACCTAATGCACTCAATTTACAGCATTGATTAAATGGCCAATGAAGATAACTGTTCTTCGAATTTGCTTTCCTTACTTTTCAGTTGCTCTTAAACCAAGAAGGTACTTCTCCATTTCCATTTTGAACAATTAGTAAGGTGAACTTTCAGGCCAAAGTAAACTTCACTTCCTTGTGAAATTCTATTATGAATGTTTATGTTCTTCTATGCTTCTTGACTATCAACCTCACCATCCTTTCAATTGAATTTAGTAGATGAAAACATTACTCAGAAGCAAGTATAAATTTCACACATTATAACTTTGAACCAATATTGCAAATAAATTCTCTGAGCCATTTTTTCCCCCTGCCGGTGCCCTGTAATGACATAACACCAGTTGCAGGATATAACGATTACTTTTCAAAGAAGAATTGGTTATGGAAATAATAAGGCAATGAACTACTCAAATACTTCTTAAATACAGAAGCAATGTAGTTTCTGTAGAACCCTGCAGAACTAGAAAAACAAATGGTGAAAGCATAAAAACAGTTTAAAAAGAGACCAACAATAGTTTTGATCACAAAAAAATAAAATAAAACAAAATAAGCTACTCCATGGCAGAAGTATGTCATTCAAAAAGAAACAGCAAACTACAAAGTTATAGGAATAAATATTTAAGACAAAAATACGGAAGGTTCACAGAAATAATGTAAAAAGCCACAGGCCACCAACGGAGGCATGGGCAAAGACTCCAGATACATAATTCACAAAAGGGGAAATACAAATCACTAGCCAACATAAGAAAACAAAGATATGCAAAGCAAAATGTCCCGTGGTTTACTTCTGATCAGGAAATGCAGTGGGAATGGCTGCATGGGGCCCAGGACAGCTTTGAATAAGGCACAACACAAATCGGTAAACTTTCTTAAAACGTGAGATGTTTTTGCGATCATTTTCTTCTTTTTTTTAGCACAGCAGCTATCATTAGTGTCGGTGTATTTTATGTGGGGCCCAAGACAATTCTTCTTCCAATGTGGCCCAGGGAAGCCACAAGGTTGGATAGCGCTGATAAGTGGTACATTATTCATACATGTTCTCAATCACATTGAGAAAGCTCTTTTCTATTCTTAACTTCCCTGTTGTCTTTATTTTAATAATGCACAATGTTTACAATGGTGCAACAAGACAGACTGTGTAGTATAAATTTACACACTCTCTAGAAGTCAAGTTTGCCATACGTATGAGATGTTTTATGCCAATATATTTATTTCTATGTATCTGGCTTAAGAAAGTAATCTGGTATATGGCTAAAGATTTATTTACAAAGATATTCATCAGAATGTTATTCATAATGGTGACAAATTGAAACTAGCATAAGGTCAATGTTCAGATGAATAGTTAGTTGAGATAATTATGCTCACACATAAAAGAGAATGATATGCAACCATTCAATTTCAATTTACAATGACTTCATAATGCCATGGGAAAATGCTGATTAAAAAAAAAAAGGTACAACAAAGATCAGACCTGGTTCAGAACCTTGTTACAAAGTCACGGAGGTGATGGGAAAGGATGTGAAGTGAGGGGGCTCTGAGACCCTGATCAGGGACATGTGGGGACCAGTGAAGTCTCCAATGAGGGTCACGCCTCCAGAACGCTGGGTTCAGCAGGAGAAGGGCTAGAACAAAACACGAGAAAAGAGAGAAAAGGGGAGTCATCAGTGAGGACAGGCGGAACAGAGACAAGACAGAAGACCACACTGCTTTGATACGGAAAGCCTTCCCCTGTGGAGCCCGAGGGAATGAGCAGGCTCTAGCGGCAGAGGGGGAAACGAAGGGCTGGAAGGAAATACACCAAACTTAGCAGTGATTTTGCTCGAGTGGTGGATTATGGGTGAGTCGAATTTCCATCTTCATGCCTTTGTCTGTCTTCAGATGCTTATAATGGCCGAGGAGTGTTTTTAAGGGTTTCTGACTGTAGAAATGCAGCGCTTAAATTCTATGTGCCAAGTTCAGAAATATACCCTAATGGGACACAAAAACGAAATTGTGGAAAGGACTTCAAGATCTAACCTCTTAATGTCTAGGTCAATTCCCACCTGCTTTATAAATGAACACCCCCGCCCCAGGTGTTTTCAAATCACTGCAGTAACTTCTGCGGAGCGAAGAATGTCTCAAAAATGTGTTTTCCTAAACGGTTGGAGGTGGGTGATTTTTCTTTTCTTTTTTTGATAACTGCTCTTAACATACTCATTCATTCACTCATTCATCATTCACTGTCTCCACAGTGTTGACGGTATTACGAAGATGAAGTAATTATCTCCCCATGTCTTATGTTCACGAATTCTTTCTGTGGTTCATATTTTAAGAGCAGTGCAAACAAGCAAAGCAGTGGTTTTAAGGAGAACACCTTTCTGCCTGAAGACTTCAAAGAAAGGAAATAACATTTGAACTTGACCCTGAAGTACATGAAGTTACAACAGGCACTGAGGGGAGGAGCCACAGTCTCCCTGAGAACAGGAGCTGTTTCCCTAGTGGTTAGCTAGCCCCAAGTCAAGGTGTCTGCAGGTGCATTCCTTTCCGGAGACTCTAGGAAGAGATTCCCCTCTGTGCCTTTTCCAGCTTGGAGGGGTCACCCACCGGCTGTGGCCCCTTCGTTCATCTTCAAAGCCAGCGTCGTAGCAGCTCTCTGACCTAGTTTCCACCATCACATCTTGCTTCTCCCCTTCTGATAGAATGCTAGTTTTGCCCAGGGTGACCTTCATCCCTCAGACAGCCTCATGCCGCCAAAGAGCTGACCCCCAGCCCCAGCTCCAGGGCTGAGCCTGCCTTGTCGAGGGAAACCCCATACCTATATCCTCACCAGTGATTTGCTCAGAAAGTCACGTGTGTCTGCTTCTTCCACTTAAATGGAAACTCCACCAGAATGTGGATGCTTGTCTGTTGGCCAAGAGCCCAGAGCAGTGCCTGGCACCTAGTTCTTAATAACTATTCAATGAATTCAGTTTCTCAGTCCTCTTTAGCAAACCTTAGCTGAATACCTACTATGCGTCAGGGACTCTTCTGAGTGATGGGGATGCAGATACGTACTCGTAAGACTCAAGAAGTCTAGCAAGGCTGACGGACATGTAATTTCATAACCATACACTGTGGTAAACACGGCCATGGAGTTAGGCGTAGAAGGTGGAGGGAGCCCTGTTGGGGCCCCCAATTCCCCTGCAGGACTTGGGCCAGGCTTCCCGTGACTGACCTTGGAGCAGGCCATGGAAGATGAGCAGAGATTTGCCAGGGCAAGAATTAGGGCAAATCTGATGTGACCACATAACCCGTTGCCCAAACCAGAACACTGTGGAGTGTGAAAGGGAGGCTGTTAATAATTACACCGAACAATAGGTGCAAACAGACTGTCCCGGGCAAACCAGGCCTTACGGTCACTCTTGGCAGAAGGAGCAATGGTTGGAAACTCGTGGGCCGTGGCTGGAACTTCTGTGTGTTGGCATTCGGAATGTGGCACAGTCAAAGGAGGGGCTGGGGCAGGAGTGGGGGTGGGCGTGGGAGTGTGAGAGACCTTTTCTGGCAAAGAGCTTCCAACTTGGTTCTCCAGCTCTGGGCACCTGTGAAGCTTTCTCAACAGGAGGCACCAAGACCCAATTTGCATTTGAAGACAGTAGCTTTGGCGGGGGCACAGAGAAGGGGCTGATTGGGGGCACAGAGCGGAGAGACCAGACAGCGGCTCACCGGGGAGGAGGGGCCCCTAATCTCAAGCAACATGGAAGGGTGGGTTCAGACGGAAACGCCTACACCAGGTAACCACCCCTCAGGTGCACTTGACTGGCCTGCAGGGAGGGACAGGCGATGAGGGGAAAGAAAGAAACAGATGGTGCTAGTTTCCAGAAAATGGATGGTGGTGGCTTCTGCTCCCCTTTCCCATAGGTGGTAACAAGCAGAGAGTGACCTCAGCTGCCTGGCAGACTGAGAGCCGGTGGGGAGCAGATACAGGAAGCTGACTCTTGCAGGGGCCGAGTCTGAGCCAAGCGGCCTGTCCAGAAGTTGAGTCACTAATCCCAAGGGGTTGGGCGGATGGTAAAGGAGGAGCCAGGGTGTCTCGTGGGGATCGGGGACACCCGTGAAGGTGAGGTACTGAGGCAAGAAAGCAGGGGGCCGAGCCACAGACATGGGCCATGCCTTGGTAGCCTCTGCGCCTCCTGATCATGGCTCAGAATGCAGCAGGAAGCCCGGGGTCGACCCAGGGAGCTGCCTTCTGGGTGGTGGGAGGGGTGACTGTAGGCTGTTCAATGTGATAGGAGTGACCGGTGCCCTGGGGGTCCTGAGGAGGAAGGAACTCAGTCTAAGTGGACAAACTGGCATTCTGTTTTGCCTACAAGTCCTTGGTAAGTTTTTAAAAAATGATTATTATTTTTATTGTGTTAACACAAGCATAACAATTTACCATTTTAACCACGTTTAAAGGTACAGTTCAATGGCATTAAGTACATTCGCATCATTGCACAACCATCACCATTTATACCCCAAACTTTTTCATCACCCTCAACAGCAGCTCTGTCCCCATTAAACTATAACTGCCCCCTTTACTCTTGACGACAGCCGTTCTACTTCCTGTCCCTGAATTTCACAGCTCTAGATACCTCATCTAAGGGAAATCAGAGTCTTTGCCCCTTTGTGACTCCCCTGTGTCACTGAGCATAATGTCAAGGTTCAGCCATGTGGCATGTGTCAGCATCTCCTTCTTCCTTCAGGCTGAACATTATTCCATCATGTGTACTTACCACATTTTGTTTGTCCATTCAGTCACTGCTGGCACACTTGGGCTGCTTCCACATGTGACTATTGTGAATGCATTTCTTTTTTTAATCAAGCAGTCACACACTGTCCTGACTGAACTATCTCCCCAGGGAAAGATTCCTGGTGAACAACCCTGCATCCCTCATATCTCATCCATCCTGTGCCCCCCCCCCCCCGCAAGGTTCTGTGCACTTGTGCACTGTCTCTCGTGTAATCCTCCTAACAACAGTAGGGGTGTTCCCCTTTGTATAGTGAGGAAACTGAAACTAAGAGTGTCAGGACCACACACTGGACATCCGCAGGTGGGGGTGGGGTGTGGGGAAGGACAGTATGTTCAACCAAGCCTTCTGGTGCTGTAATTCTTAACTAAGACCTTCTACTATTTCAGGGGCCAACTACGACTATAGAGCTCTATGAAATTTGACTTTCTCGTATTCATTATTTTTGTTGTCTATTTCCTGTGCAATGATTAACAACAGAATTCTTAAGCCAATTTCTTAAAAGACTTATTGTATTGACAGAGAGACAGAGACAGAGGGAAGGGGGAGGGCCCAGAGTCGTCTCCATAGCTGTACGTCATCAGTTTTTGACGTGGTTTTGTTCCACACAGGTGGGTGGAGGGGCCACACAGGGCAGGAATTGAGCCAGGGGCCTGAGCTGGGGGCCTCCTGCATGGGAAGCACACCCCCAGTTCAGCATATGGGTCTGCATGGGCTGGGGCCAGCACCAGAACTCCATCCTCAGACCCCGGGGCTACAAGGGGAGTGCTCAACCGACTGAGCCAGCCTGGCTTCCCCAACAACAGAATTCTTAAAAATAAAAACAAGCAAACAAACAAGAAACCTCTTTGCTGCTTACACAGAGCAAAGGAGGGGAGGAAGTGGCTCTGGGGGCCTGTGTGTCAGGTCGGCTGGAGCTGAGCCCTGGGCTGGAGTGGTGCAGGGACAGGCGTGCATTTCCCTGTTCCTGGGAAGACCTAGTAAAAGAAACTCTGGTCTAATCTGTCATTCATGTATCCTCCAGGCTTGTGCCAGAAGCAGACTTATCTGCCGCTGTGCATAATTGTTGTCTAACGAAAGTAATTTCCATTGCATACCATGCCTGGTAGAATCGACTAGAGGGAATTGGAAAAGGCTAAAGCAAAACCAAAACAATAACCACCCCCACCCCCCAAAAAAAGGCAAAATGCAAACTCTACAAAAAACCCAGAAAATGCGCAAATGCCTGGGAAGAGGCGGGCTCCTCAGCTGGGGAAACTCAGCTATCCTAGCCCTGTGTGAACGGGAGTCGAGCCTCTGATCATGTGATCACAGGATCCCGTGATGGACAGTGAGCACCGCATGCTTTTCTGTTTGGGCCTTGAGGATGGAGTTGGGGGAACATGCCAGGAACACGAGACCTGAGAGGAATTCCTGGGTTCATTTCCCTTCTTCTCAGCTCTCACTTCCCCCACAACTCCTTCCTTTTGACTGAGCAAGAAAAACAACCCAGGGGTAGTCCTCTTGCAGCAGGCAAATAAAAGCTTGCCCTTTAATTCATGAGTGAAGAGTCTGTCGGCTTTCTCGGCTGGGAGAGTAGAGCCAATGAAGGCAGAAGAGCTCCAGGAGAATCCTAAGGGCGTGTCAGAGTTCACGTGCACATTCTGCTTAGAGAGAGACCAGAATTAATCTCACACTGAGAAGTTACTTTTAAAAAGGAAACCCTTTAGAATGAGCCTGGTAGTTTAAAAATGTTGTCTCCTAGGTGTCTTTTATTTTAGCCTTAAATATATTCAATTGGCTTTAATTTTGGAAGAAACATTTGCATGGTTCAAGAAAGAAGTCTACAGTAACGATTCTCTCTTCCATCTTGTCCTCAGTTCACCCATTCCCATTCTCTCAGTCCCAGGAAATCACCATGAACAGTTTCTTATAATATATCTGAGAAGAGTTTGTGCAAAATCTATTTTGGAATTTTTGCTTTTGTTTAACATTGCTCTCCTTAGCTGTTTTAATATATATATATATTTTTTAAATGAAGAAGTGGAAGCCATGCTCTTTTCCCCCAACTGATGATGGAGCATGACTGGTTCAGAAGAGTCCCGGAGGGTACCCTGCTCATCACGGGGAGACCTAGGCAGGGGAACTTAGGTCAAGTGGCCAGGAAGCCTGGTAGGTGCCAACATGCAAATCTGACAGTGAAATCACAAGTGAGAGCCCAATTTTTACAATTCAAACCCCAAACACATGGTCAAACTCATGTGAAGCACGTAGAAAAACCACCCTGAAAAATCTGAGAAGCAGGTGGTGGGGGGGGGGGGGGAAGGGAAGGATGAGGGAAGAAGCTGTCTCCACCAGGTTACAATTGGGGAAGTCAGACATAGGTGCTGGGCTTTCTGGAATCCAGAGGTGTTACTTTTCTTTTTTTTCCCCTGATGTACTTTGTTGGAGCCGATCAAATGCTGAGGTGCAAATGGTCTGAGAAGCAGCAGAATATCTATCCGTTAGTGCTATACAAACCTTCAACTGTATTGTGTTGATTCATTGAGAGACGACACTTCTATGTATCCAAATTCTTTTGTGTTTATTAGCTCTGGAGTGGGACATAAAGTGCTGGTGTTTTATCCGTTGAGTTCATGCAGGAACAAGCACCTGTGGAGCACTTATGATTCTCTCCCACGTGTTGGGCACGCGGATCTGCAACTAGGGTTCCAGTTCTCGGGCTCTGAGAGGAGAGGGTCAGAAGTCAGGGCAGGCCTTCTTGAGATGACATGCAGCAGGGGCCAACCATGTGAAGGGGTGAGAATGTTCCAGAGGGCAGAGATGGCCAGTGCACGTGCCCAGGGGTGGCATGGGGCTTGTTGGTGTGTAGGAAACAAAATGGAGCTAAGTGTGGTGGGAACATAGTGAATGAAGAGGGAAGACTATGAGATGAAGCTAGAAAGACAGGTAGGAAGAGACAACAGATATATCTGTGCTTAAAAGATATAATTGTGGTACTCTTCAGGAGTTTCCGGCTTTCACCCTGGGATCAGGTGCCCTGACTCTAGCATGTGGAAGCATTTTTGATGGCTCATGAAGAAACAATGGCTCTTTCCTTGGAATCCTTAAAGTAGCGTAAATTACACAACTGGCACTTTGTTTAAGGTTGTGTGTGTACACGTCTTCTCTCTCAGGCAGGGCTCTTGCTCCTTAAGTGTCTACCGTAATCAGTCCTTCACAAGTAGGAAATACTCAACAGATATGTACTGACTCAAAACATGCAAGTCATGCCCAAGTGGTATATTTGGGGATAGCATGTTCTGCTCCCATGCACTTGGGAAAGTAATCTCTGTGCCTCAGTTTCCTTTTCTGGAACATGGGGGTTGATAATAGCATCTCCTTGTTGTAATGAAGATCTGAGGAAATGCTAGGTGTACAGATAAATCCTCGATAAGCACTACCTATCGTTATAGATGCCTTCCATACCCTCCGTGCCCCCTCCCTCCGCTTCCTTCCCCACCCCCAGCACAGGTAGCACTTCCCTCATGACATTAACTGGTGCAAACCCAAATGCCTTCAGAGAGAAGAGAGGTGGCAGAAATATATGAAGTGACATGTGGTTAGCAGGAGACAGGATGAGTAACAGAAAATATGGGTGGCTTGCAAGAAAGTGGACCGTACAGGATTGCATCAAAGTATCCAAATGAAACAATTTTTAAGAAGGTGCTGACCGAGTGGATGAGGATGGGGTCTAGTTCATGTATGGGCTTGGTCCCAGAGGTCATCTGAGTCTACTTTGTAGCTTACCCTCTCAGGAAGGCCCAGAAAGAAGTCAGTTGTGCACACATCTTTTTCTAGGCATGAGGAAGCTCGCGGTAGAACTGATTTAGCTGCTAGGTAAAATCCGTTCCAAGCCCACATGACCCCCTTCAAGCTCTAGGTGCAAAGGTGGTGTTTCAGTCAAATCTTGTCTTCAGCTGCATTACCCATAGTAGTGTAATGGTAAAGACACCCCAGGGCAAGCCTAGCACCTAGAAAATCTGTTTGTGCCTCTCCCATGAACCTTAGGCTGGGGAGACAAAGCATTGTGAGGTTCTGTAATTAGGTCCTGGGATATCTCCTGCAAATTTAGATGGCTATAACATCAACTAAGCACCACTCCCGACGAGTCCATCAGAAATTAATTTTAAAAAGGCCTTGTTCTTATATGAACTTTGTGTATAAGGCTGGTGATGGCCTCTGTTCCTGACATTTTAGGATTCATAGACAAGGAGGTGCCGGGGTGGGCAGCGTAGATGGAGGGGGACTTAAACTGTGTGGCACACCTGTTTGCTGGAACAAGTGGGGAGGTCAGGGTCCAGGGGCATGGTGACCCTGGGGGGCAGGGGAGGGGGGGCAGGCAGGCCCTGGAGGTCTAAGCAGCGTAGGACACAAGATAGAATTCAGGTGGGTGGCATTTCCAAGTCTAGGCAGGAAACAGGAGGCAAGTACCCGCATACCTGAGTGTCTGGTAGTGACAAACAAGGTCCTAGCCACTTGCTTGAGTGTCAGGCAAAGAGGGAGGGTCTAGCTTCCATGGAGGCAGGTACCTGGAGAACCAGGCCAGTTACAATGGGACTGAGCTATATTCTATTTGCAATTTCCCCCCCAAGCAAGCTTATAATGGAAATCACTATGGAAACAGTGTTCACGCACCAGAAATCAATCTATTTTTCACCTACATCTTTGTTTGAAGGCTTAAAAAAATTTTTTTTAATGAGATAAGGTTTATCTGATTTTAGAAGTGTATCTGTACTCAGGCCCTCAGCCCCGCTGAAATGGGGGAGCCCAGAAAAGGACCCCATCACTGCATTTTACTATTCGAAAAATATCACAAGCTTCCTCATACAGTCATGCCTTGGTACTCGACTGCTTTGAAACTCATCGAATTTGGTATTTGATGCATGTTGACGTGAACATTTTGCTCCGGTGCTCATTGCTTCTTCGGTACTGGTGGTGTTTCCCAGAACCAATTAATGACCGTGGTACCAATGCATTATGTATTCCTTACGCCATAACCCTATCCCATAAAGCTTACACCATAAGGCGTATGGGGAAATTTTTCGTTTTTGGTGCTTGTGGCGTCTCCTGGAACCATGAGCACTAAGGTACCACTGCATAATTGTTTATGGTTATTCTATTCACTCAAACTACTTTCTCAGATAGGAAGAAATAAAGCTGAGCCGCCTGACACGAAGATCAGCGTGCAATGGTCCATTTTATAAAAGCAGAAAAGAGGAACTGCACCGCTGGCTCTCACTGCTTTAACATTTCTCACGGGGCCTGTTGCTCCCTTGCGACACTTGTCTTGGTAACATCACCATCCCCGCTGGGTTGAGATCTTCCCTATTTTGAAACGCAACTTTCTGAACGCTTATATCTAGAAACTGTATTTATAAACATATCCTAAATTTATGGCCAACGGGCAAGCAGGAAGGCAGCCTCGCCTTCCTCCCCCTTCCTTACCTGTTTCCTTAATTCAAAGAGGTAACTGTAGTTTGTTCTTTGCCTCTTTTATTTTTACTGAGTCTTTCACTAAGTTAGGGAGATTTGACCCAGGTGATTTCACCAGATATATGTAAAAAAACCAAAAAAAAAACTCCCCCAAAACCCAAAACAAAAAACCCTTACATTTTGGTAAGTGCTGGGGGCGTTGGGGTATTTTAACTGGCTTCCTCCCAGCCCTCAGAATTATTCAGATCACCTCCCCCGTTTTGTTTCAGCGGTGGGGAAGAACTGTCCCCTCGCCCTCGGTGGAGGCTGCCAATTAGCCCCTTCCTTCCAGATTTACGCAGGTCGCCTCCGCACCTCCCCGGGCAGCTCCTCGCAGCCAGGGCTCGGGCCGGCGCGCGGGGGCAGGAGGCGGTGTCCGGCGGAGCGCCTGGCAGGGACCGCACCGGGGCTGCCCCGCGCCGGGGATCCAGGAGGCAGAGGCTTGCACGGGAGCACTGGGCGGGGCCTCGCGCGGGGCGGTCCCGGCGTGCGGCAGTGGGTGGGGCTCGGCGCGGGGGCGGTCCCAGCGCGCGGCGGGTGGGCGGGGCCCGGTGCGGGGGCGGTCCCGGCGTGCGGCGGGTGGGCGGGGCCCGGTGCGGGGGCGGTCCCGGCGTGCGGCGGGTGGGCGGGGCCCGGCGCGGGGGCAGTCACAGCGCGCGGAGGGTGGGCGGGGCCCGGCCCCGGCGTGCGGCAGTGGGCGGGGCCCGGCGCGCGGGGCGGTCCCGGCTGGCGGCGGGTGGGCGGGGGCCCGGCGCGGGGGCGGGCCCGGCGTGCGGTGGGTGGGCGGGGCCCGGGCCCGGCGTGCGGCCGTGGGCGGGGCCCGGAGCGGGGCGGTCCCGGCTTGCGGTAGGGGCGGGGCCCGGAGTGGGGCGGGCCCGGCGCGCGGCGGGTGGGCGGGGCGCGCCGCTGGGCCGCGCAGCTGCGGGGCAGGCCGGGCATTAGGGCCTCGGCGGAGCCCGCTCCCCAGCGCGCAGGGCGGGGTGTGCGGCGGGCGGCTCCGCGGGCAGGCGCGGGCCCCGAGGCAGCGGCTGCGCCCAGTGCCGGGGAGGAGCCGGGGGCGGGCGGCTGGGGCCCGAGGCTGGGAGTGCCGGAGCGCCCGCGGCGACGACGGCAGCGGCGGCACAGCGGGCTCGGTGCGGGGGCTCGGCGGCGGATCGGGGTCCGCCCGCGGGCTGTGGTGTGAGCGGGCGGCTGGGCGGCCCTGCTCCCGCGCCCGCCGCCGCTGCGATTGGGTGGAAGATGGCGCCGGGCGGATGGAAATCCTAATGACAGTCTCCAAATTCGCCTCCATCTGTACCATGGTAGGTGCGGCCGGCGGGCGGGCGGGCGGCTGGGGCCCCGGGGGCGGGCGGGCGGCGCGGCCTTGGTGCCCGCCCCTCACCGCGGGCGGCGCGCGGGGCTGAGCGGCCCCCCGGGCACCGGAGGGCGGCGGGCGAGCCGGGGCCGCGCGGCGCTGACCAGCGAGGGGTCACCGGGGGTGGATGTGGCGGAGCTCCAGCGCCCCCGGGGGCTGCGGGGCTCAACGGCTGAGGTCGGGCCGCGGCGCCGTGGCCGAGCGGCGGGGAGCCCTCGGGCTGTGGGCGCGCGGCCCCGGTGCGTTCGGAGGTGGAAGGACGCGCGCGCCGAGCGGCGGGGAGGCGGCCGGGGGCGCGGCGGGGGTCCGCGGGCGGGAAGGCCGGGTCCGGTTCCTGCGCCGGCGAGGACGGAAGTCCAGTGCAGATCTCCTCCCCGCGCCTCGGGCGAGGCCCGGGGGGCCCCCCATCCGCTGCTCAGGGAAAAGGTGTGTGTGTGTGTGAGTGTGAGTGTGAGTGTGTGTGAAGGTGCAAACTTTAAATAAGTGCTGGGGAAATTTCCCCCGTTTCTATCCTTTCGGAGAGGAACGAGCTCGCTCTCCCTTTTTCTACCCGCTTGTCCAGCTGGCAGTCTTGTGTTGGGGAACCCACGTTAACGTTGAAAGCAGCGTAAGTGTGCCTGTCATTCGTTTACTTGGCACACCGGGCACATCTGTGTGTGGCCTCAAGTATTTCTGTGCAGGGACTGATTGCGAGGGTCAGTGTATGTTTTGTCGGAGTTTTTAAATAGACGTTAGGAGCAAAGTGCTAATGCCGGTTGAAAAGTCCTGAATGAAACAAAATGTGGGTGCGTGCAAAATCTTGGTGTTTTTGTTTTTGGTTTTTTTTTGGCTTGACCAGGAGCACAGTTTTTCACACGATGAGGCATACATCTAGGGATCATAGTTGTGCGCCCTAGCAGAAAAAGTTAAGCCTTTGCAATGTGGCTTAGTGATTGTTATTAAAGACTTCTGAAACCTTTCCTCTGTTTTTTCTTACTAGCCGTTTTTGTGCATATAGAGATCCCCAAGCGATCTATTTAAGGGCGGCACATTTTATATATCTTTTCTAAAGGAGTGGTGAATCAGATCCAAAAGACTCTAGAAGCAGATTCTATACTGCATGCCGATGAACAGTCTAAAAAATGGCTGAAATCGGATGGGATTAAAACCTACAGGATTAAAGAAGTTATACTGAAGAATGCATCATTGGAGAATTTATTCTCTCAACTAGATGTTTGTTTTTTTCTCACAATTTATATTTTAGGAAGCATTGATATTGAATAATAGAAAGCATTTCTTATGCATAGGTGATGTGATGTGGACTTGTACATCCAGAAACTATTCAATTGTTACCAATCAGTCACCCCAATAAATTTAACAATAAAAAAAAAAGCATTTTCGAGTCATTTGGGTTAATTATTTTTAGATATGCCAGTTAGTATGTTATCCTATTTCAAAAGGAATGTGATAATTAAGTCTTTGAAAGTGATAATCTTGCCACATTGCTGAGCTACACAGATTGACGGGTCATAGTTCATTGCCAAAGTCTAGTGCTTCTGGAGTGATGTGTTATTCTTTACTAACCTTTCATTCACTCAGGTATATCAGGTATACATTTGAAACCTACTAAGTGATAGAGACTGTGGTGAATGCTAGGGATACAGCAGTGGTCCAGACAGTCCTTGCTTTCATGGTGTTTACATTCTAGTTGAGGGAGACAAACACTATTCAGATGTACACATTAATAAGTACATGCTATAATCAGATTAGGAAAATGAGACACAGAGAGATTTGCCAAGTCAAACATGAATTAGTGGGATTCTGATCTCCAGAATGTCAAACTCCAAAGCTCTTTCTAGGGCTTCCACTCTGGGCATTAATTGCACGTGGTGGGTATGTATGGTTGGCAAATATAAGAATAGCAACCCGGGAAGCCGGGATGGCTCAGTGGGTTAGGCGCTCACTTTGCAGCCCTGGAGACTGAGGATCGAATCCTGGCCCTGGCCCATGCGGACCCATATGCTGAACTGGGGAGTGCCCCCAGTTCGGTTCTCACCGGGATGAGACCCCGGCCCAGTTCCTGCCCTGTGCAGCCCCGCTCCCACCTGTGGAATAAAACTATGTGGAAAAACTGATGATGTGCAGCTGTGGAGACTGTTCTGGGCCCTCCCCCTTCTCTCTGTCTCTGTCTCTGTGTCTGTCTCTGTCAAAAACAATAAATAAATCTTTTTTAAAAAATTTTATGAAAATACTAACCAGTGCCTGGCCAAATGAGATTGTTCCAAAAGTACCGTAGTGTTAAAATTTCATCTGTATATTTGAATAAATTCTGATGTGCTCCTAAACTAATGCAAATATCTCAACATAATCTGCAGGGTTATTCTTTGAAGAAAACTGTAACCCACCTTCTGAGAATTACAAAATTGATAATCAAGAAAAGCAACGGTATTTCCCTCTGTGCCTTCCTAGATGCTATTCTAGGCTTTTAACATTCCCTCCTCGCTCCTCATCTGTCCAGTTCATACCTGTCTGTCTGTCTGTCAAGCAGGTAACCTCACTTGAATAATTCTACCCCTGTCCACCCCTGTCTTTCATCCCCCTTATGTATTAACATTATTTTCGTTGCTTTTTGTAATCTTAGTGGCACTTACCACGTGTACTGTGTGGTAAATTTTTCTCGTCTGCTTTTTAGGTTGTGAAGGCTTAAAGGGGAAGGACTGCCATTTATTTCTGCCCTGTGGTGGAGCACTAACTTCTGTGTACAATAAAACTTTCCCAGAGTTCCTCATTCCTCCCACCAGTATCTGGGAGACATGAGTTTGGTTAGTTAAGCACGCATGAGATGGGGAGTGTAGGTGGAATGGTGAAGAGAGCCTGAACTTAAAGAGAGTGATAGTTCTCAGAGAAGCAGTAGCTGTGAACACATTTATGATGAATTGAAATTTTATTCTATAAATACAGATTTACATAAGTTTTCCATTTGTCAACATCAGTAACCAGGGCAAATAGGCAATACCTTAACTGGGTAAAGTAACTCTGTTCACAGCAAATCTTCAGAGGTATGTTGCATTCTAGATCACTTTTGTTCTTACATGTGAAAATTAGTAAAGTTTGTTTTTCCTCAGTTACCCAAGTGATTGCAATGAATAAATTTGCAAAGGTATTTCTAGCAATACCTCTTATTTTTCCATGAAAAAAATACATTTTCATTGTCACATGGTGTTTGTTTTTGCCTCTGAAGTGGCTTCAGACTTTAGGGCCTGACACAGAGTAGCTACCTAATACTTAATATTATTCTTAATAATTGTGAAATGGGAAAAGTGGCTGAAAACAGAGAGGCCTGTGTATAGAACACATTTTGGTGGCGGAGGACTGGAGAGTGATAAGGGGCCATGGCTGTTGCATAGAGGCAGATACTGCTGTACAGGGGCTCTGTAAATGTTAGCCAGCTCCCACTGTGATAACGATAATTTCTTCCTGTGTAGGTTGTAGGAGCCATGGTTGGGGAGGCGGTTGGCTAAAGGAGAGGTTGTTGCAGGGAAAGGTGATAGATCATGGAGTGGCACTGGCCTGGCCACACTTGCTCATCCCCAGTCACATTAGTGAGATAGAACGTGGTGTCAGTGAGGCCAGGGCCACAAGGTAGCTGCCCAGTGGTCTGACAGGCTTACCTGGGGATTTGAAACAATATGCTTAAGAAGTTTAGTTTTAAATACCATATTCATTTATGTGCCATGTGTATAAATACTCTTGGTCTTATTTTATATCATATGGTTTTGCTTACCTTCTGGTGGTTTTCTCCTTCTACTGCTGGCTAAATCTTTTTATAATAGATCTATCTCAAAGTAGGTTAATTATCTACCCTACCACAAACCATGTGGCCAGTTTCCGCCAGACTTTATCACAACATCTTCTTCCTTGTTTGATTCTAGACTTTTGACCATAGCAAGCCCACCTCCTGCCACAAGTTCTTTTTTTCTTTAAAGTTGTGTTTATTCTAGGTCTCCTGAAACTTTTACTATCTCAGGAGATTATTTAAGCATTTGTTTGTTTAGCCTTAATTCCTTTCCGGAATCCTTCATTTTTTTCAGATTTAAATAACCTAATTTTGATTTTGTTTCTCTTACAGTGGCTCAACTTCAGAGACTTTATATAGTATTTTATTATGTATCCTCTAGCATGGTATATTAAAAGGGACAGTTGGATCAGAAAATAAGTTCTAGTCCAGATTTTGACATTTAGATGTATGTGAGAAAGTTTCTTAAAACTTTCTGAGTTGATTTTTCTCAGATGTAAAAAGGGATTGGACTAGACAATCTTTAATAGATATTCCTTACGTGTTTGTTTCCACCTAGATCTAAAACTCAATACTCTGATCCTTTGAGAATTTCTGAATGGTTATTATCTCATCATTTTGGGAGCTTTAATTATGTTCTAACTAATATGAAGAGCATGGAATTAGATATGGTTAAATATGAATTATGCCTCGTTTCCCAGTTTTTCTTTTTAGTGTTATTGAACTTACAGAAAGTTACAGTCCAAAGTAAATATATTTTTCTTCCTTTAAAAGCCTTTAATGAAGATTAGGGATGTTACCATTTTATTCATTAACAAGCTAATTCATGTAGCTGTTGACTCATTTTTGACATTTGTTTTCTTTACCAATGTCATTAAAAAAAGACATTCCACATTTGCCTAGCTGTAATTATGACCTTGGACAAGTTTCTTCTCTGTGCCATGGTTTCTTATCTGTAAAATGGGGATAAATAATACCTAGTTGGGAGGGCTTTAGAGTGGTGCCTGGTCCATGGAAATCACTCTGCAGCAGTGGGGATGGTGATGATGATGATCCTTTTAAAGTGATTTGCTTCCCTCAGTGTGATAAGACAGACAGACTCACTGGCACTACTAATTAATGTTAACCCAACAAACACTTGTAACCAAGATTAATATTGATTTCATGAAATGCAGTTATTTCAGTTCATTTTCACCATAAACCTTAGTTTGTTAGTAGAATATGCCTCTGAGAAAGCACAAGTTTATGTTGAAGTTAAGTGGACTAGATTGTAACATTACAGAGTGGGAATGTAGATGGTCTACTCTCTATTTTCAAGTTTGTAAGAAGAGATTTTATTCTCTTTGTCCAGGAATAAAAATTGTCTAATCTGTGACATTCTCAAACATATTTTACAAGTATAGATAACTTGGGAATATTACTTTTAGAAGGAAATCTTACCGTATTTTTGTACTAAAAAAAAAAAAAAAAGTGGGACAACTTTTTGTAATTAGGATAAGGTATGTGTGTGTGAAAGTCAGCTTTAGGCCTTATTCCCTTTCAGAATTCCCCATTGTTTACAGTGGCGATATTATTATACTTAATAATTTTTAACTCTTATGGACATATAGTGCGGTTACTCAGCCTGCTTTGAGACATGTCTAAAACCTGTTCTTTCCATACCTCGTGGACTGGAAGAGGTTATTTAAATATCTGTAAAATATTGTAAGGTGTTGGAGGAAAAGGGTATATGCTCAATACTATGAAGAGTTATGTGTTGAAAATTCAGATCCAGGGTTGTTGAAAATACCTGTATATAATCTTGATCACTTAAAATGAAATGCACAAAATTGGTAGTAGAAGGGAATGAGAGATAGTTTGTATACATAATTTATTTTGAAGAAAAATGTTGTCTTTGCTTTCACAGAAGTACTCAATGAAGAATTTTGTGATCATGTTTTAAAGTACAAGATATTTAATATAGAATGTGATCAAGTGAGGTTCTGTAGTGCTTCATAATTCTATATGTTCACTGGCTTATGCTTTTCTGTTGCTTCTCTATTGGAAAGGTCATTTCATTCGATTTTTCTAAAAACGAATGTCTACAGAGTGGTGTATAAGCTTGCTTAGGATTTCCATCCTTAGTGTAGTAATGCATGTCTAAAGCTACATGTTGATAAAAATTTATTTCTAACTTAAGTAGTGATGTTTATTTCAGTGATAACTGACAGATGTTCTTACTGAAATGCTTCGTCGGTGCAGGAACCAGCCATGCATTTCCTATTTGTGAATAGTGGTTTAAGTAGTAGTATTTTTTAGTCAAGTCTGAATATTGTTGCCTTTCATTTTATTTTTGTGCTTAAAAAATTTTTATTTTATTTTTGTGCTTTTTATTTTAGTGACTTATTGAACCTTCTGCCTGAGAGTGAATAAGTGGGTTTTTTTGTTTGTTTTTTGTTGTGTTTTTTGGGTTTTTTTGCTGGAGGAGGAGAAGGTTTTTTTCTTAAGCTAATAGTGTCCTTTTTTGGGGAGTGGTGGTAAAGAATGCCCTTTGTTCAGTTAAGAACTTTCAGGAAGTATTAATGGAGCCCTGTGTTATATTAGGGTGTATGTGGGTTCCAAGAATACAAAGGTGTGTAAACTGGTCTTACAGAGCTTCCTATTCAGTGTGTCCTGCATGGGTTATAGTTGTGCTGAGAATGTAATTCTTTTGGCCCCTGGGGAGCCAGCCAGGGGTATCTGGATTGACCAGAGACCCTTGACCGGTCACATCCAGGTGAGAAGAATCTTATCTGTATGTTCTTGTGGCCTCTACAGGTGTTATTTGCTGTGTGTGCCATGATGAGAGAAAGGTTGGGCAAGAGGATAGACATAAACCAATGAGTGAGAGAAGATGGTTTTCCTATTAGTGGAAGTAGTAAGTGTATGTAAATTAGAAAGTGGTTACCGGTATTTCTTTCTGGGAGAGTGTAGAGAAGAGAGCTTCCTTGGGGTGGGGTGGGGGGGCGGACTGCATAGAAGAGATTTAAATGTTGTGAAATGAAGTCATCTATTGTATGGACAGGAAGAGTTGGAATTGCAGGTGTGAGCAAAGGTATAGTAATGGGATCATGAGATAATGTTCTAACTTTAGGTTCTGTAGGTGGTTTGGCATGGAAGGTGTCTTGGGAGAAATAGCTGGAGAGGAGGAAAGGGCCAGAGCAAGAGGTAACAAGAAAATTTACTGGCTATTAACTCATTAAAATATCAATAAAATATATTTGGCTGTAGGAAATGTAAGTTCAGAGGAAAGTTGAGATAAAAAATAATGGAACTGACAGAAATTTGTTGGTAAATTTCATTACATTGCTTGTTAAAGTTACTTATATTTGTTTTTTAAAGATAAAATGATGGCAATAACGAGAGGGTAGAAGGACTATTTAATGGGTAGTTTAACCCTATTAAAAGTCTTGTTCCCAAGAAACCCCAAGTTAGAAAATCTAAAGTTATATATGTATGCTGAAAACTAAGAATAAAAACACACCCACACAAGAAATGAATCTTCTTGTTTCCAAACCTGCAGAAACTTAAACGTTATTATCAAACTCTGAGGACAGGAAAAGAGGAAAAACAAGTTAAGGGGAAAAAAGATAAATAGAAAACCAAAATAAAGTGGAAGAAATAAGCTCTATTTCATTAATAACAATAAATCTAAATGGATCACATTTATCTGTGTTATATTTATGGGACTATCAGATTGGATTAAAAAAATATTAGTGAGAAATCTGCCTAAAACAAAAGGACACTGTATATAACACTAACGCAATACTGTTACCACACCTAAGAAAACTGATAATACTGTACATATATAGATTGCTTTTTGAGATATCTCAAAATTATTTAGCCCTTTTTTTGTTCATCCCATCCTCTTTTTTCTCATACCTATTATCTTGAAGATCCACTTAGAGCCTTCGCTCTCCTTAGAGAGCTCAGGTAATGTTAGCTCCACTTTCAGATTGGAAAAACCAGCTTCAAGCCATCTCCACATTCTCTGGGGATGAGCTCCAAATTTCCTGACTCTGAAATCCATGACCACATCTACAAGCCAGTATGTTGCAGATTTCATGGTTGCGACAATTTTTTTTCCCTTCGTTTTTAAACAGGAATTTGGGAATTTTTTGTTCCTAACTTCTAAGCTTTCTTTCTTTCTGGACTTGAGTCTCCCTTTCCTTACTAATTATTTATACTGGGATAGACCGCATGCCTGATTTCTGCTATGAAATGGAATAATAATTTCTCCATTAGAAGAAATGAGAGGATGCATGTGAAGTCCTCTGTACTGTGAATATACAAGAAATTGAAATCCTTCTTACTTGGTCATTATTGGTAGGACTCCTTGTGCTCATCAGGAAAGGATAGAGGCACATGAAGATACTATAGATTTGTGAGAGTTAGACCAGGGCTCACAAGTTACCTTTGACAATGTGCAGTCATTTCAAAGTTTGAAAATGAATATTTTAATGATCTTGGTCTTAGGATGCTCAAGTAATTGATGGAGCAAAGTTTTAGATTACTATTTTTAAGTAAAACTCTTTCTGACATGTTAGGAATTTATGGTTCATAGTACCTTTTCTCTTTTTCTTTTTTTTTTTTTTTAATATTTATTTTTATTGTTTTTTGACAGAGAGAGAGAGAGAGCAATACAGAGACAGAGAGAGAACTGAACTGGGGGAGCTCCCAGTTCAGCATATGGTTCCACACGGGCCGGGGCCGGGATTCGATCCCTGGTCCCCGGCGCTGCAAAGTGAGCGCCTAACCCACTAAGCCATCCTGGTTTCCCCTCTCTTTTTCTAATAAGGTATCTGGGTTTGGTTCTCTTACGGACATACAGTTTATGGCCAAATTACTTGTGCTGTGAGGGAGCAGTTAACTTCCGATGTCAGCAAACTTCCTGTAATTCAATTTCAGTAATTTTTTTTAAAGGTCTAAAATTATAGTTGAGTAAATTGTGTTAATTTCTACATTATTGGTCTATCTGGGTTTTTAAAGGATCCTTGAAAAGAGAACCTTTATATTTCAAATTAGGATTATAGAAAGAGCTCATCTGGGTACAAGTTAGCAGTGAAGACAGTTCTAAGGGCAAGGAGAGAATAAAATAATAGCCTTCTGTTCTTTGGAATGCAAAATATGTTTATCATATGAGATCCTATAGACAAAAACATTTATTCTGCTTTGTATGTGATTGTTTCAGTCTAAAAATCTAGCCATTATGTCTTTAAATTTTTTTTTTTCCTAGAATTTTGCTCCACTTCTTTCTTTTTTTCTGATGCCAGAAAAATTCCCTGGTGTTTAATTTGCTTTATGGAGGTACTCATATGCTGGCTGATTAAGGTGGTACCACCTTGCGGGTAGCAATTGGTACTTTGAAGTTTACATGAGGAAGATGTGTCTTGAAGTGATAGAGGAAGGGTGTTCTTTCTGCAAAACAGGATAAAATGTTTAGAAGGTTTCAGACTTACAGCCTTGGTCATCTAGGAATAGTAGAGAACAGAATGAATGTTTTCACCATTCATTATTTGAGGAACTTAAGGGTGTAACACTGATGATGCCTCATATTGATGTGATTTAATTAAAAGTAAAAGTTGGAACAATTTTGAAATGTCACAGCCTCAAAACTAGAAATAATTAATTAAAAACAAAATAAAAAATATACTGTACTTTTATTCTGCTGGGCAAATTTATTCTGGTTGTCATTATTTGCATGTTTCTTTAAAAAGATAGTTCACTTTTTTTTGTTATTAGTTTCTTTAGCAATGTGTTTCATTTGTCTTAGTGCTTATTAATTAGAGGAGGTTTACAGTCTTCGGCACAGGGAACTCAGTTTAGCATAGACCTGATGGTTCCCACGCCTGATTCCAGTGGATGCTGGGACAGTCAGCTTCGCAAATGGAAAGCTGACAGGAACTCACTTGCCACTTGATCGTTTTTTTTCTATAAAAAAATCAAGCCTTAGCCTGATAACCATACTAGCATGTTTGCATCATTGTCTTCTTGTTTGAAGACATTACAAGTGTGATCTGTCACCTGATTTGTTGGCTGTTTAGAGTTTATTACTTTGGTTCTTTAAAGACGGCTTAGTTCCCTTTGCTCAGGCCACTACTCTGGACCTGTCGTTTGAGTGGTGTTTACTTCCTTGTGTTTTTTAAAGCCTTTCTCCTATTTGTTGCACTTTTTCACCCCAGATGTTAATTGCTTTAATTCCCCACCATTTTTCCTTTTCACTCTGGGAACTGGGTTGTAGTTATTATACCATTTTAGTACTAAGAGCCTGGCTTTGGGTCATCTTAGACTTTGCAAAGTTGAATATACTTCAGTAAATTTTCAGCTTTCCCAAGGAACTTATATGGAAATCTAACATTTATTGGATACTTTGTGGTACTGTTGCTAGGTACTTCACAAATTGAAATCTCAGCAAAGGTGTGGAAGGGTTTGGATTTGGGGAAATTTATAGACAATAAGTCTAGAGTGTGTTATTAAAAAGAGGATATTTGAGTACATTTTTGGTTGATATCAAAGTTAACAGGGGAGTAGGCTGGACTGAATAGGTGTAGCCCAGTGGAGAAATGAAATTTAATGATAGAACATTTGTAAAACCTCCAGATGAGGGCTCTCTGGAAAAAATCCAGATAAATTGATAAATTGATTGGGATTTGTATTGGTTTAGGCAAAAGGCTATAAAGTTTGTCTGGTAGTGTAAAAAAAAGGTATGTGTATGCTGTTCATCATTACATTTGTAGCCTATAGATTTCATTGTTGCTAAAAATGAGTTAATGAAAAGAAGTGCTTTTGACCCAGTGGGTGAGGGAGAGATGAGAAATAGAACACATTTCTTTTGTTCCTATAGTAGTGATGGAGAAAGAAAAGTATGTAAAATTTTAGGTCCATTTCAACTGTGGCACTCTTACTGTATTTTAGCTTATTATTTGTAAAACTTATCAAATGAAAAGGGATCAGAGGAATTGGTTTCATAGAAAATTTGAAAAAAGTCAGCAAAACATGGTTACTATAGGTCAGTCAGTAGTAAAAATAAGTTTTGCAGAATATACTTTTGTGGCAATACCTGCTGTAAAGAAACCTCCAGTATTGTTATTTACATTTCAGACCACTTTATTAGTACAGTAGACTCTCCTTTAACCGAACTCAAACAACCGACACTCTCAGGCAACCGTCAACATTGTTTTGCTAGTTGCTTCAGATTTTTTAGTGAACATAGATAGATAGCAAGGACATTTTTTAAAAGTAGTTGACATTGGTATTTTCATATTAAATGACTTTATCATATCTAGATATTCCTTTATATATGTGTGGAGAAGGAATAACAATCAAATTTCCAGCCTTTTAAGGATTCAGAGTGCTAATTATATCATCTATAAAATTAGGATAATATCTAAAAGGGTTGTTTTGAAGATAAAATAGATCATGTATGTAAAGTACCTAGTATTGTCCTTGGCCTATATTGATACTGAGTAAATTGTACCTGTTTCTATGATACTGATGTTATTGTGCCCTGTTTTTCCAATAGGGACATAATAAGCATTAAAAATTATTTGATTAACAGTCCTTGTTGATCTATAGCTAACATTTTATATTCTAAAACAGCAGTGTCCAACCTTTTGGTTTACCTGGGCCACATTGGAAGAATTGTCTTGCGCCACATATAAAATACACTAGCAGTAGTTGATGAACTTTAAAAAAAAATAAAAAGGGGAGGGTTGCAAAAAAAATCTCAAACTGTTTTAAGAATTTGTATTGGGCCGCATTCAGAGCCATCTGGGCTGCACATTGGACATGCCTACCATTCTAAAACTTTTGACTTTGCTTTTCCACAACTATACTGATTCACTTAACATGTAAGTGTAAACGTCAGTGAATTTTCAGACTTACGGTAATACACGTATGGTTCATAGCCAGAGTAAGTTAGAGAGCAGACCTGTGAGCAATACGGCACCTTCTGTAATGTAGCAGAATGACAGATGTGACATCTCATCACCTTGGCCATTTCTGTTGGTTAGAAGCATGTCACAGGTCCTGCCCACGTTCAAGGAAAACGCTTTAATTTCCATCCATCACAGTGATGCATTCACAATAGCTTGTCAGTGAGAAAGTCCAGTCTGAGGTTTAATTCTCATCCAGTGTGGTAAATATCTTACTTGTGATTGTTTTAAATGTGAGGAGGTGTCTCTTTCTGAATGAACACAGTCACTATCCATATCACTTATTTGGCAGTTAATCACTCATTGCATTTTGTTTCAACCAAGCCTAGTCTTTGTTGTTATAGACAGACTTAAACATGTAGTTAGGTAGACAAAATGGTATTACGTACAACCATGTATCCATCAGCTGCCTACAGCAGAAAGCATCTCTTGACCAGCCTTGTGTCTTTTTCGTTTCTACTTACTTTAAACTTCCTGGATTATTTTGAGGTCAATCCCAGGTTTCATCTTATTACTTAAATATCGTGTGATGTAACTTTTTCTGCGTTTGATCTAGGTTCTCTTTTATACTGTGTGTTCCCTGAGGGTATACAGCATGTATTACATATATTTGGTCATAGTGGTACCTGGTGTTCAGTTTATTAAACTCTGCTAGAGCTAGAGGATAAGTGGTGATGGATCAGATAGTTTTGAGGAAATCCTAGGGGATTGAAAGATTAAAGAGACAGTGGAGAGTAGGGCAGGTTGGTAACTACAGCAAGGAGAATAGCCACTAAACAGAACACCTGGCTGTGGAAACTTGAGTTTGAACTCTGCAGTTGGCAATTGGAGTGAGGCAGTCACCATGGAGCCTTCTTTCTTTTCCTATTTGAAGAGTAGTGGGCCTGCACCCTCTGTAGTTGTTCATAGTATTCTCTTAAACAGTGCTTTTTCTTTTTATAAAGTTGGTAAGGATGTCACCCCCTTTTCTGATTTGATTAATTTGAATCCCCTCTCTCTCTCATTAAGTTACCTAAAGGTTTTTTAAATTTGTTGCCTTTCCAAAGAAACATCTTTGGATTTTCTTGATTTTTCTCTATTTTCCTAACCTATTACATTTATTTCCACTCAAAATCTTTATTTCTTTTCTTCTGCTAGCTTTGGGTTAGATTGTTCTTTTTCTAATTTCTTAAGGTGTACTGTTAGATTATTGATTTGAGATCTTCATTTTTACTGTAGACATAATAGCTATAAAGTTCCCTCTGACCATTTTCTTTGCTTTATCCCTTATATTTTGGTATGTTATGGTTTGCATTCATTTAAAGATATTTTCTAATTTTCCTTGTGGTTTCTTCTTTACCTATTGGTTGTTAGTGTTGTTTATTTCCATATATATGTGAGTTTTCTGGTTTTCCTTTTTTTTTTTTTTTTTTTTAAAGAGATCATTTTGTAGTTTCCTTGCAATGTGGTCAGAAAAGATACTTTGTTTCAATTTTTTAACATTCATTAAGGCTTGTTTTGTGGTCTAACATTATCTACCCTGGAGACTGTTCCACTTGCACTTGAGAATATGTAGTCTGTAGTCTAATGTTGGGAGGAGTGTTCTGTTTATACCGGTAGCTGTTATATCTGTTTGGTTTATACTGTTGTTCAAGTCCTCTCTTTCCTCATTGAGTTTCTGGTGGTTCTGTCCATTATCGAAAGTAGATATTGTTGTACTCAACTGTTGTAGAACTGTCCCTTTGTCCCTTCAGTTTTGTCAGTTTTCCATTGACAAATTTTGAGGTTCTGTTGGTTGGTGCATGTATGTTTATAATTATTGTGTCATCTTGATGGATTAAACCTTTTGTTAATATATGATGTTCTTTGTCTTATAACTCCTCTCCCCAAACTTTATTGAGATACTGCCATATGACATGCAGGTTTAAGGTATACAATGTGATGATTTGAAACATGTATCTTTTGCAAAATGATTGCCAGCATAAGGTTATAACACCTCCATCATCTCTCATAATTGCCTTTGTGTGTTGTTAACATTCAAGATCTGCTCTCAGCAACATTCAAGTATAATACAATATTGTTATAACTTTTTTTGACTTAAAAATATATCTTGTCTGATAATAATATAGCTCCTTACCCTCTCTTTCAGTCAATGTTTGCTTGGAATATCTTTTTACATTCTTTTACTTTCAACCTCTTTGTGTGTCTGTATCTAAAATGAATCTGGGGGAAGCTGGGATGGCTCAGTGGGTTAGGCGCTCACTTTGCATCGCCGGGGACCGAGGATCGAGTACCGGCCCTGGCCCAAGCAGAACCATATGCTGAACTGGGAGCTTCCCCAGTTCAGTTTTCTCTCTGTCTCTATCTCTGTATCTCTCTCTCTCTCTCTGTCAAAAATAAAAATAAATAAAAATATATTAAAATAAATAAAAAATAAATAAAATGAATCTGTTGTAAACATTATGTAATTGGGTCATTTTTAAAATCTGTTTTGCCAATCTCTCTACCTTTTAATTGGAGAGCTGAATTCATTTGCTTTTAAAGTAATTACTAAGGAAAGACTTATCTGGCTTTTTTTTTCCTGTGTGTCATATATTTTTTGTTCCTTAATTCCTCTATTAGTGCTTTTTTTGTATTTACTTGATTTTTTTTGGTAATGTACCATTTTGATTGCCCTCTTTCCTTTTCTGTATACTTTTTAGTTTTCTTGGGGATTACAGTTAGCATCTTAAATTTATAACAGCCTATTTTGAATTACCAGCACAGTTCTGCTTCTATACATCTCTGTCCCGTCACCTTTATATTGTTGTCACTGATTACATATATACATCGTGTACCCATTAACATAGATTTATAATTATGGTTTAATGTGTTTTCTTTTTAAATCGTTTATGAAGAATGGGGGCGTTATAAAACAAAAGTACAGTTAAAAGATAAATAACTACCAGGTATGTAATGAAAAGATGGATGTCAGGTGAACCTACTATGCTAATCATATGTAAATCAAGTATTACTGTACATCTTAAGCTTATACAGTGATATTGTCAGTTATTTCTCAATAAAACTGGGGGGGGACCCCAAATACAGTAATACTGGCTGTTATATTTATCTGTGTTCTTTATTTCTTTACATGGCTCTGGGTTATTGCCTAGTGTCTTTTCATTTTAGCTGGAACAGGATTCCCTTTATTATGTCTGTAGGGCAAATCTAGTAATGAATCCCTTTAGGTTTATCTTGTAATATCTTAATTTCTCTTTTACTCCCAAAGGATAGTTTTCCCATTTATAGAATAGGCTGACAGTTTTTCTCTCTCAGCACTTTAAATATGTCATCCTCTACCTTCCGGCATCTGTGTTCTGATGAAAAATCAGCTCTTAATCTTGCTATGAATCCTTTGTATGGGATGAGTTGCTTCTTCTAAGATTTCAATTCTCTGTCTTTGACAATATAACTATAATGTGTGGATCTCATTTAGGTTTTCCTGCTTGGAATTTGTTGAACTTTTTGGATGTGTAGATTCAGGTCTTTTATCAAATTTGGGCAGCATTTTGTCTCAAGTTATACAAATAGCAAGTGGCATGGCCAGGACTAGTACACCGTGGTCCCCTTACAGCCTTAAACCTTTCATGTTGACCAAAAGGTTCAAACTTCCAGTTATAAATACAGTAGGTCCTGGGGATGTAATGTATAGCCTGCTGACTGTAGTTAATCATACTGTATGGTATGGTTGAAAGTTGCTAAGAGCATAGTCTTGTAAGTTCTCATCAAGGAGAAAAATTTTGTAACTGTGTGGTAATGAATGTTTACCAGATTTATTGTGGTGCTCATTTTGCAGTACACACATATCAAATCATTATGTTCTATACCTGAAACTAACCCACAAGATTCCCTACTTTTAATAAAACATTAATTTCAATTAGTAACATTATACTCACAGGAATATTGGCTACAAAATATTACCCAATATTAACCTTGTTACTTAAGCACAACCGTTGTGTTTCTCTCCCCCCTCGGTTTATTTATTTTATTATGGCTTTTCTTTTTTTTTTTTAGAGCAGTTTTAGGTTCAGCGTAAAACTGGGGGAAGGTGCAGAGATTTCTCATATACTTATATGCACAGCCTCCTCCATTATCAACATCCCAAACCAGGGTGATGAATTTGTTAAAATTGATGACCCCACATTGACACATCATAATCATCAAATGTCCATAGTTTGCATTATAGTTTGCTCTTGGTGTTGTGCATTCTGTGGGTTTGGACAAATGTTTAAAGACATGTTTTAATAATCATAGTATCATACAGAGAATTTTCATTGCCTTTAAAAATCCTCTGTGCTTTGCCTATTCATCCCTTCCTCCCCTTCACTCCTGACAACCGGTGAGTTTTTACTGTCTCATAGTTACCATCAATTTTTTACCTTCAATTATTGTAATTTTTATATTTAAAAGTCTTTTTTTTTTTTTTTTAATCTGCTTAGACTTTAGAGTCTCATTTCTTGTAATCAAGCCTTTGTTATTTTGGGGCACATATTAAGCATTTGTTTTATGTCATGTCTGATATTTCCTGTCTTTGAGTCTAATTTGGCTCTCTATGTTTCTGCTGGCTTTTCTTCACGGAACTTTGTTTTCTTTTTTTTATGTGTGTAATTTTTTATTGTGAACTCAAATCTCTTGGAGTTTTATTTGTAGGAACTCTTTGTGGGATGCATTAAATATGTCTTCCACAGTGAATTTGTAATTTTGCTAGTTGTGGGTGGAAAAAGGCACTATCAACTCAGGATCTCTGTGAATTACATTTTGTGCTTGAGGCTTTTCCTTTTTTTTAAAGATCATACAGCTTGTGTGAATTTGAGTCACAAACTTTTATGAGGTCCACCTTGTGGTTTTGACATTTTTGAAGACAATTATTGCCCCACCTTCTGCAGTGCCAAGGATAAGTCAGGCAACTTTCCTTGCATCTCCTTTTCTGGTACAAGATTACTTCTTGTTCTCTCTTACATTGAAGATACAGGTCTTTTGGGATTCCAGTGCTATGCTGGTGTCTTCTGCTATCCTCCCTATCTTGGGTGGGCTCTGAGTTTTAGTATTGATTTTCCTGTTCTATAATACATCTCATTCAACTGTCAGAAGCAGGGCTAAAGGTCACTAGGGTTGGCAAATATCCTCAGTGTGAAATCTGTCTTTGGCATTTGCTTATGTCCCAGGTTTCCCCTGGCACTTTATTTTTTGGTTTATGCAGAGTCTTTATTTTCTCACCAGCTCAGTAAATTAGTCTTTTAAAAATTTTAATCTTTATTCACCTTTTGGTTGTTTTCCTTAGGACAGTCATGAATATCTAATTGCTTTTTCATGATGAATGCTGTAGTAATAGTCAAAATAATCTTTTGTGTAAATCATAAAGATGAAGATAGTACAGTCAGAAAAAAATGTGTTCTGTGTCATGTCAGTTTTTCTTTTTCTTAATTTAGCATTATGTTTCTGAGAAGTATCCATGTTTTCTATGTAAATCTAGTTTATTCTGAGTCTCTATATAACATGCTGTCATATTTTATGGACCATCATCAGTGATGCTTCAGTCAACACTCTTTTCACCTTCACTTCTGTTTGAGAATTACCAGGTATACACTCCAAAGAATTCTTAGGCCCTGAAATGCGTGCATATTTACTTTCCCAAAGTTTCAGCTCTCTGAGTAACTGCTGTCAGGTGACACTCCTCTTTGAATGCAGATACAGCAGGGACTTTAATTTATTACTTTGAAAAAAGGAACTAATTAGGGATATAATTTCTTGATCCAGGTTTTGGTTCAATGAGAAAGTTTCAGCAAACTGGTTTTTAGTCATATTATTAAAAGCCATTTTCTTCACTAGCCTTCTTTATTTTCTTTCGATAATGTTAGATAGTTATAGGAAACATAATTTTCTAAAGGATGTCTCCTTACTGCATAAATGATTGTGACAGTGTTACGAAAATATTCTCAATTCTAAGTTTTTTGTTTTTTGTTTTATAGGGCGCCAATGCCTCGGCATTAGAGAAAGAGATTGGTCCCGAACAGTTTCCAGTCAATGAGCACTATTTTGGATTAGTTAATGTAAGTATCCATTGATATATAGCCTTCAAAATATTGGTAGGAAGTAGTTTATTTAAAGAAATGATGAATGCATTTCATAATTTATTAAAGAAAACCTGTTCATTTGTATCAGTAGATGTAATGCCAAGAGACTTGATTTGAAATTTTAAAATTATCTTTAATGGAAAGGAACAAAGTTGCTTGATGTCTTTTTAAGAGTCTTAGAGTAGAATAGTTTCTATCAGCCTGATTTTTCCTGTTTTGCATCAGAATTTGTCATAACCAAAATTTCATGTGGTTTAGACCAAGTGATCTCTTGATTATTTGAGAATTATTTAAATATCTACATATAAGTGGTCCAAATGTACAGATATAAATATAGTTTTATAAATGCTTCCAGGTGTCTATAGGGTCTTTACCAGTATACTACTGGCATTTTCCTACTAACATACTCATAGATATAAAGGTATAAAATATAGGGGGAAAGAAACATCCAATCCTTATGCAGGTAATTCTAGTAATTATACATTATTAAAACTGTGGAACAACCTTTAGAATTTTTAACTCTTTTCTGAATCATCAGAAAACACCACAGATCTGTTATGTAATTATCATGGTAGTTTATGCTATTGTACTCCAAGTATACTGTTAGGTGGATCCATGGTTAGTGTTTAAAACACAAATATATATGTGTGTGTGTATATATATGTGTGTGTGTGTGTGTGTGTGTGTGTGTGTGTATATATATATGATAATACAGGTAACAAAGTAATTAATTGAACAGATTGGGTGTCTGTAAGTACTAGTTTGTAATTATGACGTATGAGGTAAACTTCTTGTGTGATATGTGGAAAGCAGTTGAAGTGACATGTGTGCTTCCCCTGCTCTGGGCATCATCTCTAAGTGTAAAGCTTATAGCAAAATATCAGCAGTCCCCACTCTCTGGCCCCTCCCCAGAGGAGGCTACTTTTTACTCCTCTTGCTATTTCTGGGATTCACCTTTAAATTCTAAATAAAGGGCTTATTCTGCTAATTTTAAAATTCTGCTATTTGCTTAAAAATAAAATCTGTTAACTTCCTGGGTGGATAAGAAATTTACTACTTCTGCCTCCATCCTTGCCCAACTTCACTTTTTCCCATGCTCCCAACATGCAGTTAACCATTTCTTTGTTTTTACGTATCCTTCAGAACAACAGCAACAAAAACCCCAAGCAAAAAGAACTTCTCAATGTAGGTTTCCATCGAGTCCCTACCCTTTAGGTATTATAAGTAAAAATGTCCAAATTGTAGAGTTTATATCTTCTTTTCAATTGACAGAACCATGGTTTGTTTGGTCATTAGTGTCACTAAGTTGTGGTACAAATATCAGTACGTTATTTTCAGATAATTAATACTGACTAATTGATAAGTTAATTTTAGTAATAGTGCAGATTCTACTGCAAATGTCCTTAGCCCCTGGATAAGCTTTATTGAAGTACATCCATAGTTATATTTATGATCAATAATATTGATACATCATTACCATCTACTTCTTTTAGCATTTCTCTGGCAAGCCTTTAAAGCATCATTCTTTATGAAATCAGTTCTTGGCTCTGATGAGCAGTGTGAATGGAGAAGTCATATGTCCTCACTGGGCCTCATGCCTATTCCTCTTTTGTGCTATTATTTAATTCCTCTTTTCCCTGAATATCTTCTAAATTGGTAATTAGATCTAGATACTTGATAAAAGCTTGGTGGTTTTGATTTGCTTTGTTTTAAGATAAGAACACTTTGTAGGAAGTGCTGTATATTTCTTGGTACATTACATCACAAGACAGAAAAGTTTCATTGTTCATTTTTAATGGTGCTGAAATGCATTGAAGGTTCAGGTTTGAACCATCCATTTTAAAGTTCCCTATCAACCTTTAACCTGATACTTTTAGTATTATTGGTATTTTTGCCCAACTCCTTATTTACAACCATTTCTTTGGATTTGCCAGTTGGGGTTAGTCTATAAACAAGAACTTCCTTCGTTAGCTATTTAGTGCCCCCTGAAATAAGGTTCTTACAAGAAAGGCAAGATGAAACTTGCTTTCTTTTTATATATTTACAACCTCCACTGGAGATGAATGAAGGTTTTTATTAATGTTATTATTAATTCATAGCTTTTTATATAGTTGATGTGCTTTTTATTTATTATAGTAATTCTTTTTGATGACAGTTGGCTTTTTTATCCCCACTAAAAGCTACTCTAGGTCTGTCCCAGACTTGCATAACCCTACTGTATTTTCCGGCGTATAAGACGACCGGGCGTATAAGACGACCCCCGGGGTCGTCTTATACGCCCGGTCGTCTTATACGCCGGAAAATATGGTATATGCAAGGTGTCTTAGTTCTTTTTTATGGGGAAAATAGTTCTTAGAGGCCACAATCTGGGTGAAGGGGGAATCTTATTTTGCTAGACCTTTCAGTGGGCATAACTTGAACACACACACACTTTCTTTAAGATTTACAAAAAGGCATGCATTTATATGGATACTCTAATTCTAATTTAAGTTTATAGGGCTTTTACTCTTTGATTTGTCTTTTTTCCTTTACACTAAAAGATTTGATTTCTAAGGATATTTACAATTCCTTGCTTGCTTTGTCCTACAACGTATCTGTAATAGTGTCAAAATAACAGTATCTATGGATTAATTCTAACATTATCACTACTGAGTGTTGTTTAAAATTTCTTTGTTGTTTTTATTCTTAGATTGTATTTCAGTAGGCATGTATAATAGGAATTCTCTGTTTTAGAGTCACTTGAAGTAATTCTTTTCTCTTTGTAGTTCTACCACCAACAGGATTTACATTTAGGTTTTATTAATTTTTGTTTTCAGTTTTAGGAATTTCTTCCCCTACGCCCTTTTTTAATTAGTTTTTAAAAAATGGGTACAAAAAAACTTTTTTTTTTTTAAAGATTTATTTTATTGTTTTTGACAGAGACAGAGAGAAGGGGGAGGGCCCAGAGCAGTCTCCATAGTTGTGTGTCATCAGTTTTTGACATGGTTTTTGTTCCCCACAGGTGGGTGAGGGCTGTGTGGGGCAGGAGCCAGGCCTGGTGTCTCCCAAATGGGAGGCATGACTCCTTGGGCCAGGGGCTGAACCAGCAGGGGTGAGAACCTAACTGGGGGCCTCCCTCATGGGAAGCACACCCCCAGTTCAGCAAATGGGTCTGCAGAGTCTGGGGCCAGGGCCGGGGCTGGTATTCAATCCTTGGTCCCCAGGGCTGCAAAGTGAGTGCTTAACTCACTGAGCCATCCTGGCTTCCCCCCAAAAAACTTTTTATAACATATATTCACAAGAATCCTATTTTCATTTCTCTCCAATCTTTTCCGTATTTATAAGTAATTATTTTGACTAGCTTTTAATTCATCTTCCCATATTTTTAAATATAAGGAAACACATACATGTCTATAGATATACATTTGATATTGTCTGTACTTAAACACTTCTTTATCTAGCCTTTTTAAGTTAATGTATGTGTGAACTAACTCCATAGCATCACTGTATGAGTTGTCCTCATTCCTTTTTTACAGTGTCTCAAATCCTTACTCATTTGCTTTTGGATGTTTCATCAGCTAAAGATGGGAGCCATTGTCTATTAGTAGGAGGGGAAAAGGAAGATAATAAATATTTATTCAAGCTATGTCATTTTTTTTTTCTTTTTTTTGTAAAGTAGGATTATTTTCCCCCATTATTAAAGAGGAGAAAATTGAAGTTCAGTGAGGTTGTAGTGACATACTCCAGATCACATGGCCAGTAAGAGAAAGATCCATAGTTTAGGTTATAACTCTGGAGCTGAAGTTCATGTCTTTCTGTTATAGCAAGAATAGGTGACCTAGCATTTCAGTGGTTGTTAGGCTGTCACGTTGATGATTTATTTTTTAAAGATTTATTTTATTGTTTTAGAGAAGGTAAAAGAGAGAGAAGGGGGAGGACTCAGAGCAATCTCCATAGTTGTACATCATTAGTGGTGACATGGTTACATTCCACACAGGTGGATGTGGGGCCACATGGGGCAGGAACCAAACCGGGACCTCCCACATGGGAGGTGAGAACCCATGGGCCGAGCCAATTTTAGATCCCCAGAACTTGCAGTTGCAAGGCAAGTGCTCAACCTGCTAAACTATCCTGGTATCCCCGAATTTTAATCTAACAATTTAGAGGATCTAGTTTTTCCTTGATTTTTTTGGGTGGGGGTGGGGGGGTCGGGGGATGGCACTTAAGAACCTGATAGAAAACCTCACTGTATTTTTAAAAAGACTTTTTGAGTTATATTTTTAAATGTACAATATATAAAATACTTAATATATACCAGTAGTATAATAAAAATGGGAAATTAAAAAGAAAAATTATCCAGAATCTGAAACCTTAACTAATCTTGCTATTCAAACTATATAGTTCTTTAAATCAGTTTTTAGAATGGCCAAATTTATTGCATATATTTTCCTTCAATTTTAACTTGAAACAGATACATAACTATTAAAGTGGCTAATTCGCAGTCAGAATACTTATTTCTACTCTAGGGTACCTTTGAATTTGGGAGGATCATAAATTCTGTATCTTCTCTTTCTGTTCTTTCAACTACCCACATAGAAATTCTCTTTTGGAAATGTATTGCCCTAAATTTAACTCCAAAATTTTTTTTTCTATTCCAGTTTGGGAATACCTGCTACTGCAATTCAGTTCTTCAAGCACTTTATTTTTGTCGTCCATTTCGGGAAAAAGTTCTAGCATACAAGAGTCAACCTAGGAAGAAGGAGAACCTTCTTACATGCTTAGCAGATCTGTTTCATAGCATAGCCACTCAGAAGAAAAAGGTCGGAGTAATACCTCCCAAGAAGTTCATAACAAGATTACGGAAAGAAAATGGTAATCCTTCTACTTCTTCACATATTGCTTACCTATCAGGAAGGTTACGTGTGGCATGCTGCAGGACAGCAAGCACTGCCTGAGCATCTCTATGCCTGGAGATACATTAGCCATTGAAACACCAAAGGTGATGTTCCCATCTTTAAGGAAGTCCCAGTTTAGTGTGGAGATAGACAAACAGTAATTAATATGCACTGTAATTAATGTTTGAAATGTGTTATAAAAAATCACATTATGCCAGGAAATGAGAAATCATAATTTCTCTTTTTTGCCTACTTAGCTTTCCTATCAAGAATGTTTTTTTCCCCATGATTGTTCTTTTGTTGTTTTCGTAATGCTTCTGTGTATTTAACTCATTTGAGCCTAACAGTAACCTGATGGAGAGAGCATGCTATTTCCTCATTTTTAGCCATGAAAGAAGCTAGAAAACCTTGCCAGGAGACACACCCCAGGAAAGGAAAGTGCTGGAACAATAAATCAAAGTAGCTAGGGTTGGGTAGTTTTAGTCCCCCCTCCTTTTAAAAATAGTTACTGATTAAACCCTACTTCCCTTTTCTTTCTTAAAATATTTCTAGTTTTTACAGCAAGCCCATAAATTAGACATTATTATACTTTACATGAGGTAACTGAGCCTCAGGGAAGTTAAGGTTAACTTGTCCACGTCCCACACTTCTTCCCGACACCTGAGCTGAGAGCTCTTTGTAGTATGGTATGCTGCCTCAAAAAATTCAGATGGGATTCAAATAACGTAGAATTCTGGGTTTTGTTTAAGGTGGGCATTTCCATCATTGTAGAAATAAAATTGGCGTTTCTAGTTTGATGTGTTATCTATCAAAGAGAAAGATCTCCATAGAAATAAGATCTGAGAAGTCTTTAAGATTGGTTATTAAATACACTAATGGGTTGTCCTGCCCTTAATTCATTGACACTGTTCATTGTCACATGAATTAAGATAAGCCTGGGTCATACCTAATTTTCTAAAACAGAAGATGCTGACATAATATGACTCTAGGGCCAGCCAGCCTCAAACTAGGGCCCGCGGGCCACATGCGGCCAGCCAAAAACATTTATCTGACCCGCCAGGTGTTTTTGCCGCCGCTGCCTGTCCTGCTTAGCAGCCGACTCGTCCCGGGCCCTCAGTCCGGCCCTCCAACGGTCTGAGGGACAGTGAACTGGCCCCCTGTTTAAAAAGGTTGAGGACCCCTGCTCTAGGCTGTTATTCTTGCATCTGATACACACGCTAAAGATTTTGTTCATTTTCTCCATATGCACATATAAAGCAATTAATTGCTCACAAAAACTCATCTTTTTTGTGTTTTCCTGCTGAAAGCTAAACATGTCTGCTTTCATAGATTGTAGATTTGTATAGTATTTTCTGTTTCTATGAAAGCCAAATATAACTCTGTTAGAATGTGGACTCGGTGATTCAAGCCTTCTCAGTCTTTTTGTCTGTATTGGTGTAGAACTTGAAAGATTTGTCCTAGTAGAAAATTCATGTACATGATAATTGAACATGCCATCTTTTCTCATTACTGTTAGTGTTTTAAAGAGGTTCAACATCAGAAAGATGAAACACACAAAACACAATTTTTTCCTTTTCATTTAATAGTACATTTTTCTTAACCTTGTTGAATACATTACATGTGCTCTGTCTTAGTTTGGGTTGCTGTAACAAAAATACACTGAACTAGGTGGCTTAACTAATAAAATATTCATATCTCAGAGTTCCAGAGGCTGCAAGTCCAAGATTAAGGTTCTGGCAGATTCAGTGTCTGATAATAGCACTTTTCCTGGTTTGTAGACAGCTAGCCAGGCATTTCTTGCTGTACTGTCACGTGGGGGGAGAGAGAGAAGCAAGCTCTTTCGTGTCTCCCTATATAAGGGCACTCATCTCATTTTTCAAGACCAAATGACCTCCCAAAGGCCCGTTTCCAGATACTATCACACTGAGCTGGGGGTGGGGTGTAGGATTTCAACATATAAATTTGGGGGAGAACACACGCATGTGATCCATAACATGACTTTTCAATGTACAATGATTTTTTTAAATTTCAATTGACTCTGAACTTGAACACAGTTCAGATTACTGTGTTTTGAAAATTTTGTGTACCGGTAGTTAAATACCTGTGACTTTATATGTTTGTCAAAGCTGGGATAAAAGAGTGTTTATTATTATCTTTTAAAGATTTATTGTTTAAGAGAAGGTGAGAGAGGAGAGAGAAGGTGGCAAGGCCCAGAGCAGTCTCTATAGTTGTACATCATTAGTTTTGACATGGTTTCATTCCACATAATTGGATGTGGGGCCATGGGGCAGGGGGACGGGAACAGAACCCGAGGCCTCTGCAAGGGAGGCGAGAACCTTCGCTGCTGAGCCATCCTGGCGGTTACCAGTTGTGCCGAAGTTCAGCATATGTGTTTGCACAGGCTGGGAATCGAACCCTGTACCTTGCAGTTGCGAGGCAAGTGCTCAATCAACCCCCGAGCTACTGCAGCATTCCCAGTGTTTATTCTTCTTTACTTGTTTAATTTTTTTTAGTTTAGTTTTGTTGTTTTTGTGTGTGTAGACAAAGTAGATTGATGCACAATAGACTTCTTGAATACTTAGTTAAATGAGACTGGTTCCGGAATGAATATTTGAGACCCATCTTCTTGTAAGTTCTGTCTCATTTTTCTATATTTCAGGAACAGTATTGACTAGAAAAGCTTTTTTTATTATTTTGATGTTGAGGGCATTTGTAAGAATGTTTTGAAATATATTACTATTTTTGGATTTTGAATTTCTCCATGGTTATTATGTAGAGAACATACAAATCAAAGAGGATTTAGAGGTTCTTCATTGCATATACTCTCCTTCTGAGATGTTGTTTGCTGGTATCTTTTAAGTGTCTGGAAAATATTTTGCCCATTGAAATATTTCAGTAACTTTCACTGTTGGACTGTTTTTAAATCAGTTTCCTTCCATGTTATGTTAAAATCTTTGTGCTTTATATTCTCAATAGATATTAGTTCCCTATTTTTAACTACTATTGCTTTCTATAAGTAACCATTTTGGTATCCCTTGGAAATAATATATTTTAACTTCAATACTGAATTGTTGTTTTTAAAATGATAACTTGTATTACTCCGTCGTAGTGTGAGAAGACTATGGCACAGTGCGCCTGCGCACAGTGTGGTCACACTTGCTCCATACCTGCTTTCTTTGAGGATGGGAAGCTAGCTGGATCTTTGAATTAATTGTTATTTATTTAGTTCCTACAGTGTGCCAGACACTACATAACTAGGGATGTAGAAGCAGCCTCTGCCTTCTGGGATCTGACGTTCTAGTGGGGAAGACAGACATTGTACAGTTATGTAGGACCGTGAGTCGTGGCTGTGATGCAGTATGAGTCAGGAAAGGGATGGAGAATGAGCAAGCTGATAAGTAATGGATGCTAGATCAGAGATGTGAAGTGAGAACCAAGCCATTTGAAGAGCTGAGGCAAAATGTTCTAAGGAGACAGAACAAACATTGCGGTTGCCCTGAGCGCTTGAAGGGCAGCAAGAAAATAGTGTGGCTAGTGTGGTACGGTGCAGACAAAGTTAGAGACAAAGGTAGGGCCTAGGGCTTGGGCTTTATTTTTAAAGCTCTGTCTGGGAAGCCTATGGAGGGCTGTGAGCAGATGGGCAGGCAATGTGTTCTGATCTGTGTGTGGGAAAGACCCCTCTGACTGCTGGGTGGGAGGGGCAGCGACCAGCCAGGAGTGCGCTGCAGTGATCTAGAAAGAAAGGCAGTCCTGTGCTTATTAACACAACTAACTTCCTCTGGGCTCTATTCTTTTAGAACAATTACAACACAGGCTGGTGATCTAACTATGTCGACTGGAGTTGGCTCCTTTAAGGTGGGCTCGAGCATCAGACCAGTTCTGTGCTCTGACTCCCTACATCTTATCAGTGCACAGAGTCCAGATTGTTGTTTTGGGCTATATTTACTCTTTTCATGTCATTTTAGCTGTTCTTAACCCCTGATCCTCTTTTTGTCAGTTTGTTCGTTCATTCATTCATTCATTCAAAAAGTGTCAAGTCCATCTACTTTGTGACAGGTACTGTTCTAAGTGCTGGGGACACAGTCATGAACGACTTAGAAAGGATCTTTGTGGAGAGACACAAATGTAAACATACACATAAATATATATTTAGGTATTGGGCTTCCTCAACTGAGAAAATGTTAGTTGTTTACAAATAATGCTTATTAAATAATTTGAGTAAATTTCTGATACTCATTTCAGTCTTTTTTCTCCAAAAGAGCATGAAAGATATTTTGTGTCATGAAAGCTATAGCTATTTCTAAATTATGAAGAAAACATAACTTATTTTTACACAATGATTTAGTTTTCATAATTTTTTTTTTTGCACTAATGCTACAGGTGTATCAGGACTCTTAATAGTTTCTACAGTCCCTAAACATTTATTTAATAATGAAATTGTCTGTCTCTCTCACTAGACTGTCAGTTCCCTGATGGAGAGAACCCATTTGTTTTTGCTCACCATTGTATTCCCAGCACATAATCCGGTTCCTGGCACATAGTAGGTGCTTACTAAATATTTGTTGAATGAGTGAATGAATGAATGAATTTAATTTTCTAAAGCAAGTTTAAAGTCCACCTTTCCCATTATGTTGCTTAGTAGAGGAGAAGGCAACTCATAAGAAAACCAAGATTTAAAAAACTAAATACGATGCAGCTTACTGGGATTGTCCTGAGGCCATGTAGTTGATGTTTTGATATTTATGCAGTCCTGGTAACTGTTTTTAAAACTATGGTGGCTGCTCTCAGGCAAGACAAGATTCTGGCATATTTAGTATACTATATTTATAGAAAATATGCTGTAAATTTTAAATATTTCAGCAGAATACTTAAGAATATTTTCTGGTTCACTTCATATCTCATTTCTGGTACTTTCAAGTCAATTGAGGTATTTCTGTGAATATGAACTCATTGTTCTCTATTAATAGAACATCCAAAAAAAGATGTTTCACGTTTTTAAAAAACAAAAACATTTGCACGGTTTTGCTTTACAAAAAAAAGACTTATTTTGAAAAACATGCGTATATAGTAAAATATTTTTTACCAGGGCAAAATGAGGCTATACCTTGTGCATTGAACCATTATATAAATATCCACTGTAATGAATTACTCATAAAATCTTTTTACTGGTCCTCTCCCATAATTCTTCTTTTTAAATTCCTCTATGACTCTTCCAATTTGTTCCCACTTTACTTAAGCCTCCTTATCAACTCTAGTATGATTTCCTTCCGGTCCTTCTCTTATTGGACCTCTGGAGGTGGGTGGTTCTAGAAAGGTGACCTGAGGTGGGAGAGTGAGTGCAGAAGGAAAGCCCTTGAAGTTTAAGGGGCTCATGTGCACTTAAGGAAGCTTTGTAGACACCGAAAGTGTCAAGGTTAGTACAGGAGTTGGGATGGACAGAGAAACTGTGTCAGGCCATCAGTTGGTGAGTGAAGGTAGGTTGGCAGGTAACTGCAGAGATAGTAGGGTTAAGGTAGTATGACCAGATCTTAAGAGCCTTTTTGATTGAGGGCAAGTTTTTAATAGGTAAGTGGAAGTACAATAGTTTAGAAGTGGCCAGAGGAAGCTAGAAAATGCCAAAGGTTAAAGAGGTAGGGAGTTTTCAACAGAAAAAGTTCCTAGAAGGAACAACAGAATAGGCTAGGAAAGAAGGAAGTCCTCAGGATGAGGAAAGAAATAAGATGCAGTGATAGAATGAGAATAGTGGAGGACAGGAGACTGGGGGTGAGGGCTGGGGTAGTGTTTCAGGGATGGAGGTTTACTGCATAAAGGGCAAGGTTAAAGGAGATTGACTTAGCTCATGTTTGGCCTAGATGCATCCAATGGTGGAACCACTGAGAGCTCCAGGCACCACTTAGCTCTGTCTAAGCGGTGCAGTGGGTAGCCAGGAGGTTATGCAGATGTGCAGGGTGTCTTGGTGTCAGGGGTAATGCAGTAACTTCTGCTATGAGCAGAGGGTGAGGGATGGGGGTGTCACAGTGCTTTCGATTTTATATCCCTCATGGGCAAAAACCAGTGGACACACAACATACCAAATTAAAGATCAGTTTGATGATAAGTCCATGTAGGCTAAAGCAGTGACTTGCAGAACTCAGGGCTTTTATTGTTCTTAAAAATAACTAGCAGGGAATTTATTTAAGGCAAATCAAATCCCTCAGGACAAATTTAGAACAGAGAATGAAATGTGGCTCCACTTGCATTCTTAATATTACTGTGTTTGATTTGTGATCCAACAGAGAGATTAAGTAAGTTGCCTGTGACATGTCCGACTAGAGGTAGACCCATAACATGGCTCGCTCCAGCAGCCGCACCGTAAATGGCATACTTTTTTAAAGGTCTTTTTGACATCAAGATTAAACTTGTATTTTATTAACGCTTAATATACTTTCCCAAGATATATTTTCACTTGTTCCCACTTTATTTTTACAATAACCTTGTAAAGAAAGATGGTCTTTCATTTACAAATAGGATAATCACGACTTTTAATTACCACGGGGTTGAACATTTTTCTCATGTTTCTTAACCCTTTGAATTTTGTTTTTGCAAATTGTTGATTTTAAGTCCTTTGGCTACTTGGCATTTTCTTTTGTATAAGCTCTTCATATTTCAGATGTTAATAATTTTCAGGTTTCACTTTTTTTTTTAACTTTTAAATGATTTCTAATGCATAGAACTTAATTTTATGCAGTCATATCTGTAGCTATTCTAAAATGTAATTTTGTATTCCTTTTATCTTAGACTTTCCCTAAATTTTCTTCTAAATTTGTGTTCTTTCACTTAAAAAATGTAAGTGGTGATCTTGCTGAAGTTTATTAAATGTGCATCGAGGATCTGAAGGAGAAATTTCCTAACTAGGTAATTGCTCAGTGTGGGTGTTCTCATGTGCGGCTCGTGGAGTTGGGTTGCCTGATCTATGTTCTGGCTCTGCCATTTCCTGGCCTTTCCTGGCCAGTGGCTTTACCCTCTCTGATCCCATGTCCTTGTCTGTAGAATAATGTTCCAGAACATTATCAAAATGTTGTTAGGATCAAATGAGATCTGCCTCTGAAGTCCTTGTTCGTTTTTAGGGATGTAGAATGCCAGGCACAGGGTAAAACACTTTCATTAACAACTGTCAGTATTTCCATTATAAGTGCTCATTTGTAGAACTACAGGGACTATTTCTTAGAGTTACAAAATCTCACGTTTGGAAGGGCTTTATCTGGATTAAATAGATCCTTTTTGATACTACTGCACTTCAGAGGCCCCTCACGAGGCCTTGTGTCTGCCTTACTAAATCAGGACCCTGGGATGTTGGGCCCCGTCTATAACTTTGACAGACTTTCTGTGTGGTCTTACACATTGGGCTTGACATTGGCAAGAGGTTGTCCAGCTTCTTTAACACTTGCCATGTTGTAATATTTGTGGAATAATATATTAGATGAGCTAATAAGCAATTGTTTTTTGCTTTCCTGGTACGTTTTGTAAATACATGAGGATAATTTTTGCCTTTTCCTTAGGGATCAATTAGTATTATTTTTTGAAAAGATTCTCATTCATCTTAACTTTATTTCCCAGAATTCTGTCATAGTTTTCAGATGTTAAATGTGTTTATTTCTTAATATATTACTAACACTACCAAACATACTTAGTTCTGATAAAATATGAGATATATGTTTTTTAAATTAGGTTTTTTAATGAAGTTACTAATTATGAAATAATTCTGTAATATGTTTTTATTTTTAGAGCTTTTTGACAACTACATGCAGCAAGATGCCCATGAATTCTTAAATTACTTACTGAATACAATTGCTGATATTTTACAAGAAGAGAGAAAGCAGGAAAAACAAAATGGCCGTTTACCTAATGGTAACATTGACAATGAAAATAACAACAGCACACCAGACCCAACGTGGGTTCATGAGATTTTTCAGGGAACATTAACTAATGAAACCAGGTGTCTTACTTGTGAAACTGTAAGTATATCATAACATTTTTGTATATAAAAATTTTAATTATTATAAAAGTTCTTTGGGGATAAGTATGAGAGATGAACTTGAAAGTTATAATTGTTAGGTGTAGGATAAATTTAAAGAAGTACTTGTAGTTGAAAGGAATCTCTACACTTTTTCATAATGCTGTTCATGTGACAATCTGAGGTGACAGGAAAATACTTATTGCAGTTTGAGTTATTTGTTTTTGTTTCAACTTAGGAGACCATAGAGCCATGTTCTAGAAATTAGGTCTTCATTAAGCTCATAAGAAACTTACAGGTCAGTGAGGTATATTTGTTTTTCCTTTTCTGCAGTTATGCTTGTTTATAGTTGGAATAAAAACTAAAGCATACTATATATATATATATACACTGATTTCATATACAGTGTTCTTCCTTATGGTGGGGAGACCTTCCAAGACCACCCATGGATGCCTGAAACTTCTGAACTCTATGAATACTGTGTTCTTTCCTGTACATGCATGTGATGAATTTTAATTCATAAATTAGACACAGTAAGAGATTAGCAGCAACTACAATCAAAAACACAGTTGTAACAATATACTGTAATAAGAGTTAACGCTGATGTGGTCTAGTTGTACCGCACTGGCCTTTTCGCTTCAGGGGAGCACTTCATGGCCGCTCTTTGGAGCACCCGACTTGCCAGCATCACTGCTCCCACACGCTGGGGCCCTCGCTAAATAAGTAAAGTGAGGGCGACTTGAGTACCAGCACTGGGATACCATGACAGTGGATCTGATAGCTGAGAGGGCTGCTCAGTGACTAATGGGCGGGGCGCATATGCAGCGAGGAGACGCTGAGGAAGATGAGTCCTGTCCTGGGCAGGACGGAGTGGGGCAGCATGAGATGTCGTCACCCCACTTAGAACAGCACGTAATTTAAAACTTATAAATTGCTTATTTCCGGACTTTTCCATTTAATATTTTTGGATTGTGGTTGACTGTGGGTAACTAAAACCACAGAGGCAAAACCATGGATAAAGAGGATCACCATGGAAAAGCAAAGACTGCTGTACCTTGTAAAGAGGAGGGAAGTAGGGAAGGAGCTTGAAAATTGATTACACATGGGATCAGATAAACCAGCATTCCTGTTACAGTCTTACCTTGTTACCTAATTTCTCACTTGAGGGATAGAAGGTCAAACTCTTAAGTATCTGTTATACAGTCTTACCAAATGAGCCAATAATATCCTTTGTAACATTTCCTCCCCTTCAGTACAGAATATAGTTTAGAGTTGGGCTTGGCATATACAGTATACTTATTTTTTTCTTTAACCTTCTTCACGCTGGATCATTTTCGTAGTCTTTTTGTCTTTTATGACATTTATATTTTTAAAGAAAATGGCCCCCTCCCCTTTAATCTAATATTCCTTATATTTATTTTAGGTGATATTTTCTTCTAATTAGAAGCAGGTCATGCATTTTTAGCAAGAATAATTCATAGTTAATGTGTCCTCAGGATGTCACATCTAGGCACACAGTATCCATCTCACCCTCATTGGTGAAATTAATTTTGATTTACATTCAAGATGTTCATTCTGTACGGGGAAGCTAGGATAGTTCAACTCAGCAGGTTAAAGCTTGATTTGCAGCCCCGGGGACTGAGGATCGAATTCTGGCCCCAGCCCATGTGGACCGAAAGGTTGAACTGGGTGTGCTTCCCATGCGGGAGGCCTGCAGTTCGATTCTTATCCCAACCCCAAGCCCACCCCAGTTCAGCCTCTGGCTCAAGGTGTCATGCCTCCCATGTGGAAGTCCCCCAGCCCAGCTCCCGCCCTGTACAGCCCCCCGCCCACCTGTATGAAATGAAACCATGTTGAAAACTGATGATGTACAACTGTGGAGACTGATCTGGGCTCTCCCCCTTCTCTCTGTTTCTGTCAAAAACAATAAAGTAAATCTTAAAAAAAAAAAAGATGTTCATTTTCTCCACTTAATGACAGTATTTTATACCCTTGTAAATAGTCTAGGGTAGTCTGGGGTAACATAAATATTTTGTTCCTAATCAAAATCTCCCTTAAGACTTAGTATCCACCGATGATTTTTGCCTGATTCAGTCTTTACTGTGATGGTTGTACTAGTGGGTTTTTTTGTTTTGTTTTGTTTTGTTTTGTTTTGTTTTTAAGATTTATTTTTATTGGTTTTTGACAGACAGGGAGACAGGGAGAGACAGAGAGAAGGGGGAGGGGCCAGAGCAGTCTCCATAGTTGACAGCATTAGTTTTCCATATAGTTTCACTCCACAGGTGGGTGCGGGGCTGCTCAGGGCAGGAACTGGGCTGGGAGCCTCCCGCATAGGCCCCGGCAAGAACTGAACTGGGGGTTCACCCCAGTTCAGCATATGGGTCCACATGGGCCGGAGCCGGGCTTCAATCCCTGGGCTCCAGGGCTACAAAGCGAGCACTTAACCCACTGAGCCATCCCAGCTTCCCCTTACTACTGGTTTTTAATAGCACAGGAAAGTACCATGGTTCATTGGGAAAAGAGAGTTCAGAAGCAAAGAAAGTAAAAGAAATGTTTTATGGATGTTTGAGACAATAAGAGGCTACTTGGTTAACTAAATCAGATGAAGTTACTTACCCTGGTGGAGACTAATAAGGAACTGTATTTTCTTTTTTTCTAATTTTTTTTTTAAGAATAGATGTCAGAAAAATTGAGTGGAACACACAGAAAGTTTCCAAATACCTCTGCTCCTCTGCTTTCCCTAACATATTGCGTTAGTGAGGTGCATTGGTTGCAGCTGGTGGGCCAGTATTGATATTTTATTAACTAAAATTCATAGTTCACATTAAGTTTCACCCTTGGTGTTGTCTATCCTATCGTTCTGTTTGACATATGTGTAATAGCATTACAGTATTATACAGAGTAGTTCACTGTCCCAAAAATACTCATCACTCCCTCCCCAGGCCTCTGGGAACCACTGATCATTTTAGTGTCTCTGTAGTTTTGCCTTTACAGAATATCAGAGAGTTGGAATCATACAGTATTCAGCCTTTTCAGATTGGCTTCTTTCACTTAACAATATGTGCTTAAGGTACTTAAGGTCTTTTTACAGCTTGATACTTTATTTGTTTTTATGACTGAATTATATTGTATGACTACCACAGTTTATCCATTCACTTACTGATGGACATCTAGGTTGCTTCCAAGTTTTGATAATTATTCATGAATCTATAATAAAAATTTCTTGCAGGTTTTCTGACATAAGTTTTCAACTCCTTTGCATAGTACTAAGGTGTGTAATTGCTGGGTCATTTAGTATGAGTACTTTTAGTTGTGTAAGGAACTGCCAAACTGTCTTCCAAAGTTGCTGCACCATTTTGTATTTCCACCAGCAATGACTGAGAATTCCTGTTGCTCCACATCTGTATCAGCATTTGGTGGTATCAGTGTTTTGGATTTTAGCTGTTCTAGTGTGTATATAGTGGTATCTCGTTTTAACTTGCAGCTCCCTAATGACATGTATATGGAGCATATTTTCATATGCTTATTTGCCATCTGTGTATCTTCTTTGGTGAAGTGTCTATTCAGATTTTTTTCCTAGCTTGAAAATCAGGTGGTTTTCCTGTTGTTGATTTATTTATTTATTTTTTTTTTTTTGATTTATCTCTTTTATTGTTGATGGACATATGGAAGTTGTTTCCATTTTGGAGTCATTACGAATAGTGTTGCTACAAACATATTTGGACATGTCTAGTATTTATTCTTTTCCCCCAACAGTTTATTTCAAGTTTTCAAGCATAGAACGTTGAAGCAATTATGCAGTCCTTTCTTGGTATCTGCAGGGAATTGAATCCA